>JACBKR010006541.1:0-11851 GCA_014218235.1 Colocasia esculenta
CACTTCATCAAAACCTCATTGTAATATGGATTTATTGTTGCCATCATCAAAAAGGGGAGATTGTTGGGTTGAATGCATATTCATATCATTTCCCTCCTATTTTGATGATGACAAGAGGTAATTTTAAAGCAATTCAATTGAAACATGTCAAAAACTCATACCTGAAATCAATGTTCAAAAAGCATATTTCAAATCACATTTATCATTGATGTTCATGATAAATCATTTAACTAATGATATATGTGTTTAATTTTCAGGTACAAACATTTTTATGCAAAAGATGTGTCGACACACCCATCAATGGTGTCGACACAACAACACAGATTCAAAGGCAAAATGTGTAAAAATGTTGAGACTGTGTCGACACGAGTCAAGAGTGTGTCGACACGAGTTGCAGTTTTTCAAAAATCAGTCCACCCAGGTCGACACACTCTCAGAGCAGGTCGACACTAGACCCAGTTCCCAGAACAGCCAGTTTGAAGAATTGGGACAGCAGGTCGACACACTCCCAGAGCAGGTCGACACGGGACCTTCTTCCCAGAACAGCATTTTCCATAATTTGGACAGTGTGTCGACACCACCACCAGGGCAGGTCGACACACTACGGGAAGTTTTCATCTTAAAGTGGATGGGTGCCACGTGTCAGCCCAGGCCGATGGGAATCAACCTAGGATCGTGTGCCCTTATACCTAAAAGGTATCTTTGGACTCTTTTGGGTATAAAAGGACCTCTATTGGCCCTCCATCCACGTAAGAGAGACCCAACTGCCTCTCAGAGCCTCCTGAAAGTGTCCCTGGCGGCTGCAAGAGGTTGTCTCCCTCCTCTGCTCTCCTGTGCTTCCAGAAGACCAATTCTCACCAATCCAAGTGTGAGAATTGGAGTGTGATCCCTGAAGAATCCTCAGAAGCATTCCAAGGAAGCAGATCCTGTAGAAGCCTTCGTTGGAGAAGAATTCAAGGAAGATCCAACAACTCCAAAGTGCAGAGCATCGGCGTTGGACTTCAAGATTGCAAGCTTCTTTCCAATCCAAGCTTCTACAAGGGAGTACACTTGAAGAACGAAGCTATTTAATACAATTCACTGTACTTTTGTTCTTCTGAGATATCTTTTGAGATTATGCAAGTGCTTCTGCATATCTCTCATTAGTGTTCTCACTTTCGACTAGATCTATTGCTAGAAGGTCTATGTCTTGAGTTGGTGTCTAGCAATCATTGTGTGAGCATTGTGCTCAAGTTGTGTGAGCATTGTGCTCAGGTTGTTGTGAGCCGTCGTGCTCAGTTTGAGTTGTCTAACTCAAGGGTGTGTTGAGCAGTCTTGCTCAGTTGTTCTAGAGTAGTCTTGCTCTAGAAGGTGTGTGAGTTGTAAGCTCTCAAGTGTTGGAGTTGTCAGGCTCCAGTGGGTGTGTTACCCAGTTGTGTTAGTGAATCCTCACGGGTTGTGAGGGGTGGATGTAGGAATCACTTGGGTGATTTCCGAACCACCTAAAAATCCTGGTGCACTTGTCTATCTGTGGTTTGATTTCATTATCCGTTAGATGCTTGCATAGGATCGTTTAAAGTTCACTTAATCAACTGATTTCATATCTGCTTTTACCAACTCACTCAAATATCATCAGATCTGTGACTTTTCACTGATAAATTGTCTGATTCTTAAGTGTTTAAAATTCTTAAGCTTCCGCAAAAGTGGCCTAGATCTATTCATCCCCCCCTTCTAGATCTTTTCCACACATTCACCTCGATTCTTCAAATCTCCCATTTTTGGATTCATAACTTACACAATTTCTATTCACATAGTTCACACTTACACATTCACATTTTCACATGTTCACATTCTCACTTTAAACATGAACACCTTCACATTTCACATTCATATATTTAGTGTCGTGACACATAGTCCAAACCACCATAAGAAGGACACATCACATCACTACACATAGATGCTACCTAGGCAATATAGTGACGACTCTTGGACTGCGCAGACCGGGAGAACAAGTCTCCACCCTAACCAGTGGTACTTGTCACCTCCAGGATTTCATCCTAATGCCCTTAGGATCACAACACATTGAACCTTCTCATGGGGACTTTTCCATGATACGGTTCCCTGCCTCTATGGAAGCAGTGTCACGCTTGGCACAGTTTACACATTACACATACCGATTTTAGCACACATTTTTACACATGACGCTCACACATCTTTTCATTTTCTAATTCACATATGTGGCTCTATTTTCCTAACATGGTACTACAGATGACAGAGATTTCACATTCGGTATCTTGCGTTAATCAAGTTACACGCAATTTAAATCAATTTCACAAAAGCATGCATTATTCACATAATTTCGCATGGGAAATTCATATTGCATCATACGATTGTCCAATTAGCCTGAAAATTTAACCACATGTGGATTACAGGTTTATGACCACACATGCAAATTTCCAGATTTTTCTAAGTCATATTGCATTTACAGAAATTAAAACATTCAGTTGCATGCCATTCATAATTCAATTTGTCATGGGACATAACATGAATCTCAGATTTGACATTTCACAGATCTGAATCTATCATGCATGTTGTTATAGAAATTTTCCTGAATTTATTTCACAACATACAATTTACTGTGGATTTTTGAATAACCTATTCATGCTTTCTATTTCGTGTAGAAATTACAGTAAATCATATGAATATGAACAAATTCTCAAATTTGCAGGGTATGAACTGACGCATATACACATGGTATAGAAAAATCTAGGGCATTTGATTCCTCAGGAATCATGTAGACAGTAGGTAATCATGCATAATCCATTTCCCAACATGTATTTCAATAAATCCAATACATTATGCCATCCACAGAAAAACACAGAAATTTCCACACGCATCACATTAGCTATTTTTCATAACATATAAAAATTACACTATATCCTCATGCGTCAAGTCTGAAAATTAATTACTTAAGGCATAACAGTTTACTGTTCTGCACTGAAGAACTTGGCGGTAGTGTCTAGCCGTTCAAGGAGTTGGACGGAAAGATCGCTAGATGCATACTGGAGATCTTGGCGTCAAGGGCATTGACGCCAAGTTCCTGTCTGTGCAAGAACACAGACCGAGCTCTAAATAACAAGGGAATGTGAGGATTCGGGACACGAGGAAAATAAAAAATAATAAGAAAAACCCTACTAGACATCTACATGGACGATGTGTGTAGGTTACTGCCTTTCAGAAACTCTCCAAAGGGATCAAATGAGCGGTGAAGCTCTCCTTGGGAAGTTCCAAGAAGCTCCCAAAGATGCCTTCCTCCGAGTTCCTTGATGCAGTAGATCCCAAGAAGATGTCGGGGAAGCCTTCCCCTTTGTCCCAGCTACCTCCTTGTCGTGGTAGATGGCCGGAACCAGCTCCAGATGATCGGATTTAAGCTTGCAAAGGTAGGTTTTTTTCTCACAGTCCAGAACTAGGGTTTTTTTTTTCTTCTTTCTCTCCTCTTCTTGCAAAGAGCCAAGGGGCTTTGGGGTTGCAAAAGGGCTTGGTATATAGGAGAGGGGACTCTCCTTTCACGCAGGGGTGATGGGAAAGGCTCAGAACCATTGGGGACAGCTCCCCAATGGCTGAGCTTCCCTCTTCCAGGATTTCGGGGTCTGCAACGCATCCAGGTCAGAAATATTAACGTCCATATCCATGGACATTGGCTTAAGTATTGGCGTCCATCGATGTGGACGCTGGATCAGCATGGGCGTCCATCCATTTGACGCCAACTTGGCCCTCGGCCAGAACTCAAAACATGCAGAAACCATGCCTAACTTATACATATACATGCCATGCATATGTATTATCATGTACACACTACCACCATGCATTTCATACATTATTTACAACTAATTATACACATGCACACATAAGTATAACTAGTTAATACATACGTAGATATGTACATCTATGCATACACAATTATGATTTTTTTTTACACGAAATAAAATAATGCAACAAAATTCGACGGCCTTACAGGTGCATTGGCACCTGTGGCGCTCTGGCAGCGCGTGTTTACGAGGCTAGTGTGTTGGTTTCGGAGCTAGCTAGTGGTTTGTGAGTTGGAGTGGTGTACACGCGAGGCACTTCATGTCCACATGTTGTAGACAGTCGGTACTTGAGTTTGTCGTGAGGTTTCACGTGGTTTGTGCTGTGCGTACATGGTTTTGTGTGCGTGGCAGGTAGTACGACGCCTACCGTGGTTACCTCTCCAATTGGGTACCCCAGGTTCTCTGTGAGCCAGGCTGTTAGTTCGGGGCTTGTTTCGGTACTTGTGTTGTACCGTCGAGGTCTGTGTCGTCTATCCTAGACACCCTCACTCCTTTGTTTGAGTTGTTCGTCCGGCTGAGGGAAAGACGACAGTGGGACAGTGACTCTTGTGTTTATTTTTAGTCACTTGTAGCGCGCTCTTAGTTGGGGGTACGGACACAGTAGTCGACACTGGTCCCCAGCTAGTCCTTTCCAGTGCCTCACTCTAGGGTGCTTTGGCCAGAGACCTCAGAGGTGCCAGGCATGGGCCTGCGGCTGTGTATCTGCAGGAGTGGTGTTTAGTTGGTCTCCACAGTTTTTTGACTTTTCCACGTGGAGCGGCAGCTGGACCTTTCGTCCGTGGCTGCGAGACTGAGAGGTAGACCTATGTTTGTTTGTCTGAGTCAGTTACTGGTGTCGCGAACCAGTCTACGTGGCTCGAGTGTGGCGGTCTCTACTTTAGCTCATACACGTGATTGGGTTTTGCCGTTTATTTACTTACTTTGTTTAATATAGTCGTCAAATGGTAAGTATATCTATTGCTTTAATAACCTGCATGGTTGTGCTATAAATTGCTAGTATAGTTTACTGCTTTTGTACTTTTTATGGTTTGCTCGAGTGGGGGAGTTCCCTACTGAGCCAGTGACTAGTGAGGCTCACCCCTACTCCCCACAGGCGAAGGCGAGGAGGAGGTTTCGTTACCGTCTTCCAGTTCAGGACCACACTGCAGCGGTGTTGGGCCAGCACCCCCAGCAGTGTAGCTTCGTAGCAGTGTAGTTTCTTTCTTCAGTTGTACCAGTTTACCTCGGGGTATGCCCCAGGCTCTTGTACTTTCTTCTACATTTGCTGAAATTTGGATATGTAAACATTGTACATTATATATGAAATGGTAATTCTATATGTGAGCATGTGTGTTTCCTTTCTATTTTCATGGACTCATATGCGGTATCCCTTGCGAGGCTACGGCCCGTTCGTAGGAGGCGGACTCGGATCAGGTTCGTTATTGATTTAACGAGCTTGAACGAGGCATTCGCAACAGTTGGTATCAGAGCGAGGTCCATGTAAATATAAAGGAACCGCGGAGTTACATAGCCTTATTTCTACACTTGTACACTGCTGGTAGCTGACCCTGGTTTTGTAATGACTATTTTATGGTAATTGTTATGATATTTGTGCAGGAAGTTGAGATGACTGATAGAAGAGACTGGGGTGGTGGAGGAGAGGACCCTGAGGAGTCCACTCAGTGTATGATTGAGAGGATTGGAAAAGCCTCACCGATATTCGGATGAGGATGGATCAGTAGGTACCTATACCTCCAGCAGCAGTACCACCAGATGCTGGAGTACCTGTGGCCCCAGTTGCACCACCGCTAGGAGTGGAGGTACCCTATGTGGCACCTGTACTACCACCACCAGTAGTAACAACAGAAGAGCCGGTGATGCAAATTGAAAAGTTTTTTAGGTTGCAGCCGCCCACTTATACAGGAGGGCCGAATCCAAATACAGCGGAGCACTGGATTCATGAGATCGAAAGGGTCTTTACGACCATGAGGTGTCTAGCAGCGGATAGAGTTGTGCTAGCTGCATATTAGTTGAGAGGTTTTGCGCAGCAGTGGTGGCGACTGAAGATGCAGACCACCTTTGCAGGTAGGACAGAGAAGGGTATTACCTGGTCAGAATTCTCGAAGCATTCAATGACACATTCTTTCCACTTCAAGTGTAGTAGGCGAAAAGAGAGCAATTCCGAACACTTCAGCAAGGTAATACCTCAGTTTTAGAATATCAGATGCGGTTTATGGCACTTAACCGATATGCGCCTTATGTAGTATCTATGATGGTTGAGTATTTTATTCGGGGTTTGAGGGAAGAGTTACAGAATGCTGTGATACCGCTAATGTGTAGAACAGTTGAAGAAGCGGCCCAGAGAGCAGCTACACTTGAGAGGTCACTTCGGACTCGTCAGGCGAGCGGGTCAGGTTCGGGTAGTTTCCGGCTACCCCACTAGGCAGCAGGAGTTAGTAAGGGAAAAGCACCAGCAGGACCTTCTTCTTCAGGTTTTGGTAAGTGGGGTCAGAAATTGAAGCAGTATTTAAGGGCAAAGGAAGAGGAGGTCGTCAGCAGTTTCAACAAGGGCGTGGCTATAAGCCAGAGGTAAAAGAATCGCAGCAGAGCACTGCCAGGCAACCCACTATTCCACCAGGTTATAGGTGTTATAATTGTAATCAGCCAGGGCATTTGATCTGCAATTTCCCCTATCCGAGAGAATATGGGTATGGTAGAGGTGTTCAGCAGCAGCCCCCAGCAGCCATTAGCGTGCCGTGGTGGAGGTGCACCGCAGCAGCAAGGTAGGGGCCGGGTTATGGCTATCACCTGTGCCCAGGCAGAGGTATCGAACATGATAGAAGGTACAATACCTATTTATGATTTTTCAGCCAGAGTTCTATTTGATTCAGGTGCTTCTCATTCTTTCATTTCCGAAGAATTTTTGGATTGTATGGCTCATCCTCTAGAAGAGAAGTCATGTGAATTAGTAGTGGAAGTTCCCTCGGGTGAGTTTATGCTCACCTCGTGTTATATAGATGAAGCTCTTGTTGTGATTCAAGGGAATCAGATGCCGGGCCGGTTGTATGCTCTTCAGTTGACTGATTATGATATTATTCTGGGTATGGACTGGTTAGAGGCTTATGGAGCTATGCTAGATTACAGGAAGAAAAGAATTAGGTTTTGTCACCCCAATGGTGCAGTGTTTGAATATCAAGGTATGGCCTTTTGTACTTCTAAGTTTATGATTTCTGCAATAAAGCTAGAAATTAATTAATGGGGGATGTGTAGCTTATTTAGCTTCAGTAAATCTAGTTGAGGCTGATAAGTCAATAGAAGCAGTTCCGTGGTTAGGGAATTTGCAGATGTTTTTCCAGATAATTTTTCAGGTTTAGCTCCACATAGAGAGGTGGACTTTACCATTGAGTTGTTGTCGGGCACCATGTCAATCTCTAAAGCACCATATCGGATGGCTCCAGTAGAACTTAAAGAATTGAAAAAGCAGTTAGAAGAATTGCTGGAAGGATTCATTAGACCAAGTCACTCCCCATGGGGGGCGCCGGTGTTGTTTGTAAAAAAGAAAGATGGAAGCTTTAGAATGTGTATCGATTACAGGAAATTAAATGAAGTGACCATAAGGAATAAGTACCCGTTACCTAGAATTGATGGTCTGTTTGATCAGTTGTAATCAGCTAATGTGTTTTCTAAAATTGATTTAGGTCGGGGTACCATCAGTTGAGAATTAGAGAAAGTGATATTGATAAACAGCATTTAGAACCCGATATGGTCACTATGAATTTGTGGTCATGCCATTTGGGCTAACCATGCTCCTGCAGCTTTTATGGATCTAATGAACATAATTTTTCATCCATATTGGACCAATTTATTGTGGTCTTTATAGATGATATTCTGATTTACTCAGCATCTGAAGAGGAGCATGCAACACATTTGAGACTAGCTTTGCAGTTGTTGAGAGATAATCAGTTATTTGCCAAATTCAGTAAGTGTGAATTTTGGCTAAGAGAGATCCAGCTCTTGGGCCATGTCATATCACAGCTGAGGGAGTGGCAGTTGATCCAAGCCTAAGACAATCACTGAGATTAGAAGTTTTCTGGGTTTAGCAGGTTATTATAGGCACTTTATTCAAGATTTTTCTAAGATTGCAGCACCCATGACTAGACTGACTAGAAAGGGTGTGCCATTTGTATGGTCCGGTGAATGTCAAGAAGTTTTATGGAATTAAAGAAGACTTACAGCGGCACCAGTATTGACAATACCAGTAGGAAGTGGTGGCTTTGTTGTATATACAGATGCATCCAGGAGAGGGCTTGGCACAGTACTAATGCAGTATGGTAAAGTAATAGCTTATGCGTCCAGGCAATTGAAACCAGCAGAAGAAATTATCCCACCCATGATTTGGAGTTGGCAGTAGTTGTGTTTGCCTTAATGATGTGGAGGCATTATCTATATGGTGAGAGATTTGAGATTTTTACATACCATAAAAGCTTAAAGTATATCTTTTCCCAGAAAGACTTGAATCTTCGTCAGCATAGATGGGTGGAATATTTAAAAGATTATGATTTCAGTTTGGCTTACCATCCGGGTAAGGCCAATGTAGTTGCAGATGCCGTAAGTAGAAAGGCATATTTAAGTCAAATGATGATTAAGGAATGAAAATGTATGAGAGATAGCGGAGAACTCCTTGTATGTGCCAAGCAGTCAGCGACGAGCAGTACTAGCTAGTAGTGCTGTAGAGCGTCACTGTATTGGCAAATTGTTGAGGCTCAAGAGCGGATGTAAATTTAGATGAAATTGTGAAAATGGAAGGAGTTACTATTGATGATAATTGTGTGGTCAGGCTCAGAGGCAGGTTGTTTGTGCCAGCAGAAAGAGAAGTGAAACAGAGAGTATTAGAAGAAGCCCATAAATCTCGGTACACTATTCATCCCGGTAGTACCAAGATGTACTAGGACATAAAGAAGCATTTTTGGTGGCCTCAATGAAGAAGAAAATAGCAGAATTTGTTTCAAGGTGTGCAATTTGTCAACAGATTAAGCAGAGCATCAAAAGCCCGGAGGTTTATTGCAGCCATTACCCATTCCGCAATGGAAATGGGGATGATATTGCTATGGATTTTGTAGCAGGCTTGCCAAGAACAGCAGCAGCGCAAAATGGAATATGGGTATTTGTTGATAGACTAACCAAAGTGTGCAGGTTAGTAGCCAGTAATATGTCTAGTCAGTGGATAGACTAGCAAGGTTATGTTCATAGAATTATTCTACTGCTTGGTGTCCGAAGTCTATCGTCTCTGATAGGATCCCAGGTTTACTTCTGGTTTTTGGAGAAGCTTACAGAGAGTAGTTGCACCGAGTTGAGATATAGCTTAGCTTACCAGCCCCAGACGGATGGTCAGACAGAAAGGACTATTCAGACAATTGAAGACTTGTTTGCGAGCATGTTGTTTAGTTTGGGGTGGTAGCTGGGAGTAGCATCTGGGTATGGTTGAATTTGCTTATAATAATAGTTATCATACCACTTTCGGGATGGGCACCATATGAAGCTTTATATGAAAGGCCGTGTAGAACACCATTGAATTGGCATGAGGTGGGAGAAAGGCAAATGGTAGGCCCTGAGTTGATACAGCAAACCATTGAGATGATAAAGTTTATTAAAGAAAAGTTGCAGACTGCTCAGAGCAGGCAGAAAAGTTATGCTGATAATCGAAGGAGACCACTTCAATTTGAGATTAGGGACTTTGTCTTTTTAAGGGTTTCCCCTACTAAAGGAGTGGTGCGGTTTGGTAAGAAAGGAAGTTGAGTCCAAATATGTGGGACCCTTCCAAGTGTTGGAGAGAGTTGTGGAGACAACTTATAGACTTGATTTGCTAGTTGATTTTGCAGATGTTCATGATATTTTCCATGTCTCCATGTTAAGAAAATGTATTGAAGACCCAGCTCAAATAATTAGTTATCAAGGTGGTGATTTGAGGCCGATATGTCTATGCCTGAATACCCAGTGCAAATACAGGCCATAAGACAAGGAAGTAAGAAATAAGAAATCGAGTTAGTTAAGTTTATGTGGGAAAATAGGCTGGGAGGTGAGGATACTTGGAGTTAGCCGAGGAGATGGCTCACGGGTATCCTACTTGTTGAGTAAGGTTTTTGATCTTTTTAGATGATAGTACTTGTAAATGTGTTATGAAGTTGAATGTATTTAAGTTGTGTTATGAATTTCGAGGTCAAAATTTTTTTTAGATGATAGTAATGTAACGTCGCGTATTTTTCGGATCCTTGTGGATTGTGTGTTCAGTACTTGGGAGGCCAATATGTGGCCAATGTGGCTTGTGTTCGGTGTACACACATATTTTTTGGGCTTATTGGGCCGACAGTCTGGGCCTGCAGCACCCCAGGGTTCTCTGTCTAAATCACGACAGCGGGTGTCGTCGCGCTCTGAATGCAACAGACTTGCCCGTCGCGTTCCGGTTACTGCTTAGAGGCGCTGATCGTCTGCATGTGCGCCGCGTGTCGCACGTTGAGCGGCATGCAGACGTTAGCTCTTGGGAAGGCGACGCCTAACCCATCGTGATCAGGTCGCGGCAAGGCGATACGTCGCTGGGAGTTTTTAAGTAACCCTGACCAAGCAGAGCTGCAACGAGTTCTGCTCGGCCAGGGGGAGGAAGCTGCAACGATTTTCATGGGCTTCAGTGGATTTGGCGTGTTCTTACCACGGGAAGCTCGTGTGAGGTGGGGAAAATGCTGAGGAATCGCCGTTTGTTGTTCTTCGTGGAGGTAGGGTAACTCCTCCGATTTCTGGGTTGCTCCTACTAAAGCATGAAAAACATGAATTAAGGGTGTGTTTGCATAGCAGGATGGTAATCCGTGGAGAGGTTCCCAGATTAGGGTTTCTGCCTTTGAAGGCGACGGAACCCCCTGTCGCGATCTTAACGTGACAAGTTGACCCGTCGCGTTCATGATATGAACGTGCCATATTGGGTCGTCGAGTTCTGAAGGCGACACGCACACATGTCCCGACCACAGCCGAATGGTCTGAATGTGCATGGTTTATATGACTTGGTTATCTGATTGTTATTATTCAATGTACGTGGTATTATTAAGCGGTGCATTAGCACCTGTGGCGCTCTAGCACGCGTGTTTACGAGGCTAGTGTGTTGGTTCAGAGTTTACCAGTGGTTTGTGAGTTGGAGTGGTGTACATGCGAGGCGCTTCGTGTCCACATGTTTGTAGATCGTCGTACTTGAGTTTGTCTGAGGTTCATGTGGTTTGTGCGGTACGCACATGGTTTTTGTGTGCGTGGCAGGTAGTACGACGCCTACTGTGGTTACCTCTCCAGTTGGGTGCCCCAGGTTCTCTGTGAGCCAGGCTGTTAGTTCGGGGCTTGTCCCGGTACTTGTGTTGTACAGTCGAGGTCTGTGTCGTCTTTCCTGGACACCCTCACTCCTTTGTTTGAGTTGTTCATCCGGCTGAGGAAAAGATGACAGTGGGACAGTGACTCTTGAGTTTATTTTTAGTCACTTGTAGCTGGTCCCCAGCTAGTCATTTCCAGTGCCTCACTTTATTTATACTCTTAGTTGGGGGTACGAACACCAGTAGTCGACACTGGTCCCCAGCTAGTCCTTTCCAGTGCCTCACTCTAGGGTGCTCTGGCTAGAGACCCCAAAGGTGCCAGGCATGGGCCTGCGACTGTGTATCCGCAGGAGTGGTGTTTATGGTCTCCACAGTTGTTGACTTTTCCACGCGGAGCGGTAGCTGGAACCTTCATCCGTGGCTGCGAGACTGAGAGGTAGACCTTGTTTGTTTGTCCGAGTTAGTTAGTGGTGTCGCGAACACAGTCTACGTGGCTCGAGTTGTGGCGGTCTCTACTTTAGCTCGTACACGTGATTGGTTTTGCCGTTTATTTACTTACTTTGTTTAATATAGTCGTCAAATGGTAAGTATATCTATTGCTTTAATAGCCTGCATGGTTGTGCTATAAATTGCTAGTATAGTTTATGCTTTCGTACTTATGTATGGTTTGCTCGTTGGGGG
>JACBKR010006542.1:0-11802 GCA_014218235.1 Colocasia esculenta
GAGGAGGCTACGTGGGAGCTTGAGGATGCGATGAAGAAGAAGTATCCCCTTTTTTTGAGTAGTGTCGTTCTAACTTCGAGGACGAAGTTTCTTTAAGGGGAAGAGGGGTAATACCCTCGAATTTCCGTCGCATTATTCGTATTTATGTGTGTATTTTGTGCTTGTGTATGTATGTACATATTTACGTGCGTATTAATAGTACAAGTACGTGTGCATGTGTTTATATTAAATTAAATAATACATGTATTGAATGGTGATAGTATGGATATAATACCATATACATATTGCATGTATATATGCATGGTATGCATGGTTTTCTGCATAACTTGGGTTCTGGCCGAAGGCCCCTTGGCGTCACCCCTGGCCGCTGAGGTGGTGTCAGCGTCCAGACCTGGATGTGCAATCTCTCTGGCCTGCATGTGCAGAAGAGCTGCAAGCTTCTGAAACAAGGTAAGCCAACCATTGGGGGATGTCCCCAACGGCTCTGAAGGCTGTCAAATCAGCATGGTGAGTGGGAGAGAGACCCCCTTATGTCTGAACCCGAAATGGCCTCTCCCCACTTCTCCCTTCACCTTGCAAGAGGAGAAAAAGTGAGAGAAACCCTAGAGAGAAAACTGAGAGAAAACCCCCTTTGAACCCAAGAATCCATCAACCTGAGGATTGCTCCGGAGATCTACTGCTTCAAGAAGGTAGCTGGATCAAAGGAGGAGGCTTCCCCGACATCCCCTTGGCGTGGAGATCATCCAGGAGCCCGGAGGAGAGATCATTTGGAGGAGTTCTGCACTTCTTGGGACAGCCCAAGGAGGGCTTCACCACCACCCTAAACCCTTTGAAGAATTTTTAAAAGGCAAGTGACCTATCCATGTGTCCCCGTATGAGTCTAGGTCGGTTTTGCTATTTTTATGGATTTTTCCTCGAGTCCTAGACCCTCCCATTCACCCAAGTTTGAGAGCTCGGGTCTGTGTTTCTACACAGACTTGGCTTGACGGCAAGGTCCCTGGACGCCCAGATCATGCTTGGCGTCCACGCGGCCTGTCGCTGACTCTGAGTCAGCGGCCAGAGACCGCCGCTAAGTTCCTCTGGACAGAATAGTGAGCTGTTCTGCCCTTCTTATATATTAATTTCGGTATTTTTCCGTGATGAGGATATATGGTAATCCTATACTCTATGTATATTACATTGTGGTGTGTGATGAGTGTGATGCGTGATGGTAAATGTAGGATAATTGTACCCCTTTAAACTTGTGAGCATGATGACTTGTAGTAATCTTGCAAATCCTTGTTCATGATTAGGATTAGTATGAATGTCTTGGTTTTGGTCTGATCATGAAGATTAGTGGGTCAGTATATGTGTTTGCAATTTTTGTAAATTATCCATGCTTGTGTAAATTGCTAATAAATCTGGCTCGGTAAATAAAAGCATGCAAGAATGGTGTGGTAAAATCCATAGATGTATGATTTAGGGAAATTTTGTATTCTCAAATCATGCATATATGTAGCCTCTGTTTTAAACAGTAAGTGGCAATTTGCAGGATATGTTAAAGCCCATGTTAACTTAAGTTGTGAATAGTATGCTAATAGTTTTTTATTTTCTGTAATTCTATTAGCTCAAAAAATCTGCAAATTTGAGTGTATGATCTTGAACCGGAAACAGCATGTGGTTAAAATTTCAGGTCATTTGGACCAGTAAATAAAAGTTATGTATTTTCATGTGAAATGTGATAATCTACGTATATTATCGTAATGTGATTAGTTATTGTCTAAAACCAACTTGATTGGCAAATCACTGTGTGCTAAGCTCTTGAAATTCTGTAGTACCATGTTAGGAAAAACAGAGATGTTCATGTGAGTGAGGAAGTGAATGTGATGAAAAGTGTGAAGTGTAAAACCATGTGTAAAACGGTAAATGTGTAAATGTGTAACTGTGCCAATGTGACACTGCTTCCGTAGTAGGGCAGTGGAGCTGTATCAGGGAAAGTCCCCCTGAGAAAGTTTAATGTGTAAGTGACCCTAAGGGCATTAGGGGGAATCCTGGAGGTGGACAAGTACCACTGGTTAGGGTGGAGACTTGTTCTCCCGGTCTACGCAGTCCAAGAGTCACCATTGGAATGCCTAGATGGCGTCTATGTGTAATGTGATGTGTATATGTCCTTCTTTGGTGGTTTGGACTATGTGTCACGGCACCTAAATGTGTAATGTGAAATGTGTAATGTTATGTGTCCATGTCTAAATGTGTAAGTGACAATGTGAATGTGTGTGTAAAGTGAATTATGTGAAAGAGAAACTTATGTAAAGAAATGTGAAACTAAAGATGTGAAAATATGTTATTGAAAACCATGTGAGACAATCTGAAATTGTAAGGTCTCGGGTTCTTTATGGATCCTTATGGGTCTATTAGACGTTCTATGTGGTCGACGACAAACCATTGTCGTTGACTTTTGGTTGACGGCCAAGGCTTGCCGTTGAGTCAGAGTCAGCGTCCAGCGATGTGGACGTCTGAGCTTGAACTTAACGACATGCTATCTGGACGTTAATCTGTAGGCGGTTCAGTTGCGGCCATATATGTTGACGTCGACTAACCAGTCCTGTTGAAATAGGGCAGCCCGAGAGCAGAGCTTCTTCTTCTCCTTTCCTCTCCTTCCTTCCACCTTAGCCTTTCTTGATTCCTGTAGCTTCTATTGAGTGATTGAGCTCGTGGAAGCCCGGATCTGTGGCGTTGCTAGATCGGGCGGGAACGCAAGGTTTTGGCGTGATTCGCGCGAATTCTTCGGGAGATCCGGCGCGATTGGTGGCTGTTTGGGGATTGATTAGCTTTCTGAGGTAGGGACTTAACTCCTATAACCCTCCCCAGCAAACTAGCATGCCCAATTAAGTGAATTGGAATGCAATTATGGTTTAGGGTTTGGTTATATTATGCCGGAATTGAGGTGGTTTGGATAATCTAGGTGTTAGATTGTCTATTTATGATGTTCTGGTAGTGTAGATTGATGAGAGGAAGTGTTTCCCTCCATCAGTCGGAGTCTGGTTTAGTGTTTCTACCCATTGGGACTGATTCGGTTCAGTTCTGGGTATGGGAGACTGAATATCAACGTCCACATCTGTTGACGTTGAGATCTTCAGGGCTGAGTTAAACGACAAGGTTGATTGCCGTTTAGTTATTGTTGGCGGCATAGGGTTGCCGTTTATCTCTGATTGGCGGCAATCGATGTGGCCGTTTATTCTGTGTCCCAGCAGACTTAATTGTGTGATTAGAGGCGATTGACATGTGATGTCTGCCCTAATAGCACAAGTGGGCCAGGCTTAGAGTGTGACTCCGCCTGTGCATAGGAGTAGTTGTTTGTAGCACGAGGTGTTTACTACTGTATGGGTTTTCAGACGTTGAGTGTGTTCCGTCTGTTGTATGCGCATTGCGTTACCGTTACCCGTTTCTGTTGTGTTACCTAGGCGTGGGTGCGACTCCGTCTAGACGACTAGCGTGTGGTTGTCCTCCACTATGAGCCGGGACATCGAGTGCGACTCTGTCCTGTGCGTACTCCTTTGGTGGTTTTGAGCCGGTCTCCGTGGAGCCGCTTCTCTACCGCTAGGGTCAAGCGTAGGGGAAAAACCATTTGTGGACCAGATGCGAGAGAGAGCGTCTGTAGTGTGCACACGTGGCTGGGGTTGAGAGCCTCTGTGGTGACGGGACGCCGAGCCACAGACCCTAGCTGAGTCCTACTTGCTGTGTTGTGTGTTACTGAGCCGCGTGTTATAGTTCTGTGTTTGTGGTGCGACGTGTACTTACTTTCAGTTTTTACTTTCCGCACTTTAGTTTGGTTGCCGGTGGGGTTACTTTTTCCTACTGGGTCTCTTTTCTGAGACTCACTCCCTTCCCTTTCAGGTGGGTCTTCGTCGACTCCCGTTCCAGGCGAGTCTAGCCACTCCGGTGTTGGTGCTCCCTAGCTGCAGTGAGTAGTACCTTTTTGTTGTACTTCTGTACTCTGTACTTTGTCTCAGACTCTGAGTTGTATATGATATGTTCATATAGTGGAATTTTACTGATTTGCATGGTGTATCTTCTTACATATAGTCTCCTCGGACTCTAAAATTCCTACCCTTCCGAGCTTGTCTCGTGGGTTAGCGGGTCAGAATTCGGGTTACTGGTTGTTACTGGTAATGCGGGTTCTGGGTCGTTACGGTTTGGTATCAGAGCGTGGTCTGATGAGATATATAAGAAAATACCCATCATGTTAACTCAGAGTCTAAAGAGTACAGTGCAGCTATGTAGCCCTGAGTTAGTTAGTGTATTTATGTGTGTATTTTGGTTCTGTGTGTATTTCTATGCGCCTAGGCGACGTCCTAAAGAGGGAGTAGCCGAGCAGGCGACTCGTCAGGAGGTTAGAGATGCTCCGCCACCTCAGCAGACGCAGCCTTTGCCACAGGACACACATATGGTATTGTTCCGCCGCCGCCACCACTCCACCTCAGGTAGCTCAGGGATTGGACATGACTCGATTTCTTGAGGGGATGGCTCAGTCTGTTGCTCAGCACCGTGACGCGTCGGTACCCCAGGGTGGTACTGGGAGGGTGTTGAGGGAGTTCTTGCAGTTTCAGCCTCCTCAGTTTTGGGCCAGCCTGATCCAGATGTAGCGCGAGCTTGGTTAGATGTAGTGGAGCGGACTTTTCGTTCCATGAGTGTTTCCAGAGGAGCGAGTGCTGCTAGCCAGTTACCAGTTGCAGGCGCAGGCGTTGACTTGGTGGTCCGCTGAGTGGGAGACTACTTTCCAGTCTCGCCCACTTAGGCAGATTCCGTGGCAGGAGTTTGTTGTTTCTTTTGAGAGAGCCTTCTGTCCTACTTACGTCCGGACGGAGAGGTTGTACCAGTTCCTGGACTTGCAGCAAAGGGACTCTACTGTGGTGTAGTACAGGGCTAGATTTGTGGAGTTAGGGCGTTATGCTCCGCAGATTATGGGAGATGAGGGTCTGAGGACTCAGCAGTTTGTGAGAGGCTTGAGGCCAGAGCTCAGGCAGGCGCTGATAGTTGCTCGTGTCACAGACTTGGATGCGGCCTATCAGACAGCGGCAGCGTTGGAGGCAGACACCTTGCGGACTCGTGCTCGGGTGTGCAGAGGTTCAGACGCAGGTAGTTCCTTCTCAGCCTCGCCAGCAGCAGGGTAGTGCAGACGACCCCGAGGACTGCGACTTCCTACGCGTCCACTTCTACTGGGACGTCGGCGAAGTCAGGATCTCGAAGGAAGTTTCGGCGTGATAGGAGGCAGGCAGAGCAGAGGCAGCAGTCGTTGGGAGTGTTCAGCAGCCGACAGGTCAGCCTTCGCAGCAGGTACAACATACTTTTGCTGGTCAGTGTTACCGATGTGACCAGATGGGTCATATGGCGCGAGATTGTCCTTTGCTACCTCGTGTGCCGCAGCAGCAGACCCAGTCACAGCCCCGAGTGCAGCAGCAGCAGCAGCAGGCACCAGCGCAGCAGCGTCAGCAGACCGGAGGTTCTGGTGGGTCGAGAGGTAGAGGTCGTGTTACCCACTTGACTCGTGCAGACGCGGAGGCAGCACCTGGTGGAAGGTACTGTTTCAGTTTTTGGTTATGCAGCTAGAGTCTTGTTTGATTACGGTGCTCTCACTCTTTGTGTCTGAGGACTTTTTAGACTCCCTTGAGAGTTGAGTTCAGGAGAGTCTGTTGAGTTGGCAGTAGAGTTGCCGACGGGGACTTTGTCCTTACATCCTACTGTCTCGAGGAGGTACCTGTGCAGTTGCAGGATCAGTTGTTGTCAGCCCGTCTTTTTGCCTTGCAGTTGCATGATTATGATGTGATTTTGGGTATGGACTGGTTAGAGCAGTATGGTGCAGTGATGGATTGCCAGAAGAAGAGGGTGCACTTGCGGATACCTGGGGCAGCGGCGTTCTACTCCAGGGTATCGTACCTCTTACTTCTTCTCGCTTTTTAGTTTCTGCTTTGAGGGCAGGGAGGTTGCTTGCTTCTGGTTGTCAGGGTTTCCTAGTTTCTGCAGTGACTCTTGACCAGATTGCCTCGGGAGTGGGAGACATTCCTGTAGTGTGTGAGTTTCCGGATGTCTTTCCAGAAGAGTTGCCTGGTCTTCCACCAGAGAGAGAGATAGAGTTTACTGTAGAGTTGGTTCCTGGCACTTTACCTTTTACGCAGGCACCGTACCGTATGGCACCAGCAGAGTTGAGGGAGTTGAAGAGGCAGCTTGAGGAGTTGTTGGAGAAGGGCTATATCGTCCTAGCTTTTCTCCGTGGGGGTCACCTATTTTGTTTGTCCGGAAGAAGATGGTACCTGAGGTTGTGTATTGATTATAGGAAGCTAAATCAAGTGACCATCAAGAATAGGTATCCTTTGCCTAGGATTGATGATCTCTTCGATCAGCTTCAGTCTGCTCGTGTCTTCTCGAAGATTGACTTGAGGTCGGGCTACTATCAGTTGCGAATTAGAGATTCTGATATTGAGAGGACTGCTTTTCGGACCAGATATGGACACTTTGAGTTTTTGGTGATGCCGTTTGGGCTCACCAATGCTCCAGCAGCCTTCATGGATCTGATGCACCGGGTGTTCCACCAGTTCTTGGACCGGTTGTCGTAGTGTTTGTTGACGACATCCTGGTGTACTCCGCTTCGGAGGAGGAGCACGCCGAGCACCTGAGGATCGTGTTGCAGACTTTGCGAGAGCACCAGTTGTATGCCAAACTTAGTAACTGTGAGTTTTGGCTACAACAGGTTCACTTCTTGGGGCACGTGATCTCAGGTGAGGGAGTTTCTGTAGATCCAGCGAAGGTTGAGGCAGTTTTGCAGTGGGAGAGTCCCAGATCTGTGTCAGAGATTCGTAGTTTTCTGGGTTTGGCAGGTTACTACCGCAGGTTTGTTCGAGATGTTTCTTAGGTTGCTGCACCCTTGACTCGGTTGACAAGAAAGGAGTTCCGTTTGAGTGGTCGGATCAGTGTGAGCAGAGCTTCATAGAGTTGAAGCGACTGCTTACGTCGGCGCAGTTCTTGCCTTACCTTCAGGTGAGGAGGGTTTTGAGGTTTGCACAGATGCTTCAGGTGTTGGTTTGGGTGCGGTCTTGATGCAGCAAGGCCGAGTGGTGGCTTATGCTCTCGCAGCTTAAGCCCCACGAGGAGAGTTACCCGACCCACGACCTAGAGCTTGCAGCTGTGGTGTTTGCTTTGGGATTTGGCGTCTTTACCTGTACGGAGTGAGTTTTGTAGTCCGTACCGACCACCAGAGCTTGAGATATGTGTTTTCTCAGAGGGATCTGAATATGAGGCAGCGTCGATGGATGGAATATCTGAAAGACTATGATTATAGCATTGAGTATAAGCCTGGAAAGGCGAATGTAGTTGCAGATGCCTTGAGTAGGAAAGCATAGATGAGTCATCTGATGCTTAGAGAGTGGCAGTTGTGGCAGTCTGCGACAGAGGGGTCTTTCAGAGTTTCTTCCAGTCGTCGTCAGTGTGTGTTGGGCAGTTTGTTAGCAGCTCCGCAGTTGTGAGACAGGTTGCTGAGGCTCAGCAGGCAGATCCCGAGTTGCACAGTGTGTTGCTTCTCCAGAGGTTGAGATTGTGAGGACGGGACTGTTAGGTTCCGAGATAGACTCTGTTCTTGTTGAGGAGTCTATCAGGAGAGTCGTGTTGCAGGAGGCACATGGTTCCAGGTACTCTATTCATCCAGGGGCGACAAAGATGTACCACAGGTTGAGACGTCAGTTTTGGTGGCCTGGGATGAAGAGAGAGACATAGCAGCTTTTGTTGCTAGGTGTTTGGTCTGTCAGCAGGTGAAGGCCGAACATCAGCGTCCAGGAGGACTTGTGCAGCCGTTAGAGATTCCGATGTGGAAGTGGGACCACGTGACGACTGACTTTGTTTGTGGTTTGCCGAGGACAGCTGGAGGTTTTGATAGCTTTTGGGTTCTTGTGGACAGATTGACGAAGACTGCCAGATTTTTGCCTGTCAGGACTAGTGGGGTGTAAGTAGGTTGGCCGCGTTGTACGTAAAGCGGATTGTTCCTTGCATGGAGTGCCGATCTCTATTGTGTCAGACAGGGATCCTCGCTTCACTTCTGGGTTTGGCGCAGTTTCCAGAGAGCTTTGGGGACAGAGTTGGCTTTTAGTTCCGCCTACACCCTCAGTCAGACGGTCAGTCAGAGCGGACTATCCAACTTTGGAGGACATGCTTAGAGCTTGTTGCCTGGAGTGGCAGGGGTCGTGGACAGCTCACTTGCCGTTGGTCGAGTTCGCATATAATAATAGTTATCACTCCAGTATCGGTTTGGCACCATATGAGGCTTTGTACGGGACGACGTGTCGCACTCCTCTTGACTGGTTCGAGGTTGGCGAGCGAGTTGTCACGGGGCGGAGTTGGTTCAGCAGTCAGTTGAGGTAGTTCAGCTTGTGAGACAGAGGCTTCAGTCAGCTCAGAGTCGGCAGAAGAGTTATGCAGATCAGCGCAGACGACCGCTTGAGTTTCAGGTAGGAGACCAGGTGTTTGTTCGTGTGTCTCCTATGAAGGGAGTGGTGAGGTTCGGTAAGCGTGGAAAGTTGAGTCCTCGCTTTATTGGGCCTTTTACCATTTCTGAGCGTGTCGGAGGTTTGGCGTACAGACTTGAGCTTCCGTCAGAGTTGGCAGTAGTGCATGACGTGTTTCACGTGTCGATGCTTCGGAGGTACCTTTCTGACGAGTCTCACGTTCTGAAGAGTGCAGAGTGGTCTGAGGTGACTCCAGTGTTGACTGTACCAGAGTTTCCGTTGCACATTGAGGATCGCTGAGTTCAGAGGTTGAGGAACAAGGCAATCCCTTTAGTTCGTGTTGCGTGGCAGTGGCACTCCTGGTGAGTCGACATGGGAGCGGAGGACGAAATGCGCGAGCATTTTCCGTACCTCTTCGGTGAGTTTCTTTCCTTGTGTTGTTTGAATTTTGAGGGCAAAATTCCTTAGGGGGGAACTGTAAGGTCTCGGGTCTTTAATGGATCCTTATTGGGTCTGTTAGAGGTTCTGTGTGGTCAACGACAAGACCATTATCGTTGACTTGTGGTTGACGGCCAAGCTTGCCGTTGAGTCAGAGTCAGCGTCCAGCGATGTGGACGTCTGAGCTTGAACTTAACGACATGCTATCTGGACGTTAATCTGTAGGCGGTTCAGTTGGCGGCCTATATGTTGACGTCGACTAACCAGTCCTGTTGAAATAGGGCAGCCCGAGAGCAGAGCTTCTTCTTCTCCTTTCTCTCCTCCTTCCACCTTAGCCTTCTTTGATTCCTGTAGCTTCTATTGAGTGATTTGAGCTCGTGGGAAGCCCCTGGATCGCGTGGCGTTGCTAGATCGGGTGGGAAACGCAAGGTTTGGCGTGATTCGCGCGGAGTCTTCGGGGAGATCCGGCGCGATTGGTGGCTGTTTGGGATTGATTAAGCGTTCTGAGGTAGGGACTTAACTCCTATAACCCTCCCCAGCAACTAGCATGCCCAATTAAGTGAATTGGAATGCAATTTATGGTTTAGGGTTTGGTTATATTATGCCGGAATTGAGGGGTTTGGATAATCTAGGTGTTAGATTGTCTATTTATGATGTTCTGGTAGTGTAGATTGATGAGAGGAAGTGTTTCCTCCATCAGTCGGAGTCTGGTTTAGTGTTTCTACCCATTGGGACTGATTCGGTTCAGTTCTGGGTATGGGGGACTGAAGATATCAACGTCCACATCTGTTGACGTTGAGATCTTCAGGGCTGAGTTAAACGACAAGGTCGATTGCCGTTTAGTTATTGTTGGCGGCATAGGGGTTGCCGTTTATCTCTGATTGGCGGCAATCGATGTGGCCGTTTATATTCTGTGTCCCAGCAGACTTAAATTGTGTGATTAGAGGCGATTGACATGTGATGTTTGCCCTAATAGCACAAGTGGGCCAGGCTTAGAGTGTGACTCCGCCTGTGCATAGGAGTAGTTGTTTGTAGCACGAGGTGTTTACTATTGTACGGGGTTTCAGACGTTGAGTGTGTTCCGTCTGTTGTACGCACGTTGTGTTTACCGTGTACCCGTTTCTGTTGTGTTACCTAGGCGTGGGTGCGACTCCGTCTAGACGACTAGCGTGTGGTTGTCCTCCACTAGTGAGCCGGGACATCGAGTGTGACTCTGTCCTGTGCGTACTCCTTTTGGTGGTTTTGAGCCGGTCTCCGTGGAGCCCCTTCTCTACCGCTAGGGTCAAGCATAGGGGAAAAACCAGTCGTGGACCAACGCGAGAGAGAGCGTCTGTAGTGTGCACACGTGGCTGAGGTTGAGAGCCTCTGTGGTGACGGGACGCCGAGCCACAGACCCTAGCTGAGTCCTACTTGCTGTGGTGTGAGTGTGTGTTACTGAGCCGCGTGGTTTACAGTTCTGTGTTGTGGTGCGACGTGTACTTACTTTCAGTTTTTACTTTCTGCACTTTAGTTTAGTTGCCGGTGGGTTACTTTTCCCTACTGGGTCTCTTTTCTTGAGACTCACTCCCTTCCCTTTCAGGTGGGTCTTCGTCGACTCCCGTTCCAGGCGAGTCTAGCCACTCCGGTGTTGGTGCTCCCTAGCTGCAGTGAGTAGTACCTTTTTGTTGTACTTCTGTACTCTGTACTTTGTCTCAGACTCTGAGTTTGTATATGATATGTTCATATAGTGGAATTTTACTGCTTTGCATGGTGTGTATCTTCTTACATATAGTCTCCTCGGACTCTAAAATTCCTACCCTTCCGAGCTTGTCTCGTGGGTTAGCGGGTCAGAATTCGGATTACTGGTTGTTACTGGTAATGCGGGTTCTGGGTCGTTACAGAAATCATGTGAATCATGAATTTATGTTTTATCATCATGTTATTATGTGTAAAGATGTCTAGAATCCACGTTAGGGATAATCGGTGAAAATGGGTACAAGATAGCATGATTGTTTGATCACATGATATGTTTTATGCAATATTGTAGCTTTCATGTATACGTTTACACAGCCGTTAACCATGTGAAATCAGCAACCTAAAGCATATAAAAGAGTTATGTATGTACTTAAGGACATGTGAAATCCATGCTAGTTGTGTTCCCCTTTCATGTATGTAAAATGTTCATGTTGGTAACTCTCATGTTTTAGCTCTTTAAAGATTAAAGTTTCATGAGTAATTGAATAGAGAGCATGTGATAGGTGAATTTTATTTTTAGAAATCTGAAAGCATGATTCATGTATAAAGTTGTAAAACTTCATGATAGGTTGAAACTTAAATTGACTAACATGCCATGTGTTGCAAATTGTTAAATGTGCATGTAGAAACCACTAGGACTTGTACGTGTATATCATGAGTGGTGTTGCTTGCTGAGTCCTTGGACTCACTCCTTGCTTCGGCGTACAGGTGTAGTTGGTGACGTGGCACCTTTGGAGGAGGCAGCAGAGATGGACTCCGAGCGCGGAGAGAGCTTTGGAGTTTCTTTGAGATTTGTGAACTTCATAAGTATGTAATTTGAACATTGTACTAGAGTATTATGAAAGGATGTATATATGTGGACAATTTGTAGTTCTTTTTCAGCAATTTAAATTATGTGGACCTTTAGTTCTCTTATCTTAATTGCGAATTGCATGTATGTTAATGTGGACGATGAATATGGAGACAGTTGCTTTTACTTCCGCTACTCTGTTGTATATTCGCGTGTATCTCAGCTGTATGTATCGTTTGGGTAAATGTCCCACTGTGTCACGCTCGCTATACCGACGTGGGTTGGTATAACCGTACCGGTATAATGAGGGCCGTCACAGATTGACGGCGTCGTTTTGTCGTCGGTGAAGAGAGTCCGACCTGCAAAGAC
>JACBKR010006543.1:0-11831 GCA_014218235.1 Colocasia esculenta
GATTTCGGTTTCACAACGACTCGTTAAGTCTCATAATGATTCGATAAGTTACACAACGACTTAGTCACTGTAACGATTCATTAAGTTACATACGACTTGGTCGCCGTAACGACTCGATAAGTGAAACAACGATTTGCTCATAACGATTTGCTGACACTGTCATAACGATTTGTCTCTACAACAACGATTCGGTTATTAATGCCATAACGATTTGTGTGTACATCGACTTGCTTATGAATGTATAATGATTCACATGAATAACGACTCATCACACAAGATTTCATAAGTCATGATCATATCGATTTCATGGTGTATAACACTTGATATTCAAACCTATCTCATAGTTTGAAAAGTCAAAGTCTTCCCGCGTTTTCTCTCACATCCATGCATTATTACGACTGAACATATCACTGCAATGCATGCACATATATCTTCTACTCTTATGCTTATATTAGAAACATATTTTTAGAAGAACAGAATGGAACTTCTATTTCTATATAAAATCATTCTAAACGTTGACTGACAACAAGAGACAGCCTAGCTGTCTATTGTTTTAGCACATTAATGCGTGCAAGTCTTTGACAGCACACCTCAATACAACATTGGACAATATGAAAGATAAAGGACATCTAAGAAAGATCCTCTCTCTCTTTTATACATGCATGGAAAGCTAAAGACTGTTGAACTAGAAGCTCCACTACATGATGCAGTCTAATGTACACCAGAGCTTAGAGACACGGATACTTTAACGTTCAATTTTCAAATGAAAGAACATATATGGAAGACTGAAGCTCCAGAAACAACAACAACGCTTACAACAATAGTTTACAAGCTTTCTGCGAGCATCTGAAGAGCTCAAGCCCTCTCACCATTGTTCAAGCTCTTAGCTCTCCGTGTTTAGAGTAGAACTTGAGAGCTTCTGTGTACTGAGAGTGATCCTCATTGTAGAACTTTCCCTCCAGTCGTTGCTTTAGATCGAGCGTTGGTCTTTAAGCTTGATCTAGGGGCGTATCATCTCTTGAATACATTCCTATGTATTTTTCCCTTCGTGTTGAAGGAAGACCTGGGGGGTTCCAGGGTGTCGTTTCCCTTCATGTAGAAGGAAGACCTGGTGGGATCCAGGGTGTTGTAATTCCTCTTCGGGTTGTGAAAAGAAGACAGCTGCGGCTGGTGTGTAAGTGTCCTTGAGGGGGACTGTACCCTTGGGTAGTGAAATCCTGAGTTGTTGCTCAGGACTGGATGTAGGACTCCTGTGGAGAGGAGGTCCGAACCAGGAAAAAATCTTTGTGTTGTGTGTTTGATTGCCTTGTGT
The DNA here is from genome assembly GCA_014218235.1 of Colocasia esculenta. Lineage (NCBI taxonomy): Eukaryota > Viridiplantae > Streptophyta > Magnoliopsida > Alismatales > Araceae > Colocasia > Colocasia esculenta. The sequence goes on from JACBKR010006543.1 coordinate 1,313, forward strand.
TTGTTATCCTCTTTTACTACACTAACAGTCATCGAAGTGTGTTTTGTGTAAACGTTTTTGTGAACAGGGTTAGGTACTCCAATTTTAAGAATCCCATTCATCCCCCCCTCTGGGCTTGCTAGCTGGGCAACAGATTTCTCCTGTCAAAAAAGGTCCGACCTTTGTGTTCGTTTTTGCCTAACAATGTACAATTGAAGAATTGGCAGATGTAGATCTCTTCAAATGGAGCCTTGCAAGAAATAGCACTAGGTCCATACCTTTTTGATGAAGAACACCTATCAGGTACGTCTGGAAGGCTTTTGGATGATGAAACTCGTTCTTCTAACTTCAACTCTTTCACAGCATCTATTGGCTCTTCCTAGGGCTTCATGATCCTCCTCTGAACTCTAGGGTACGAAGCAACCTTCTTAGAGGCTGTTCTCTTCTTCCAACATGGGAACATGTTGCATTTATAATCCCAAATAGTAGTCCTGTATGTTTGGAAAGAGTTGGATCTTCATAGGACTATGTTTAGGAAAGTTTTGTATGGAGAAACACTGGAATCGATCGACTGAATTCATCAGATCGGTCGTTCGATTTCAACTTGCTTCAACTGGGCATCGACTGATGCTTGGTCGACCAATTCTGGAAATTTAGTCATCTGACTTCTGGCTTAGCTTCACCAGCGCTTTGGCTAGTGAAGATACAATGTGAACATTCGAAGTCACTTTGCTTCGACTGGCGAATTGGTCGATCGATTTCTTCAAGCTAGTCATCTGACTTCTAGACTGTCCCCTGCAAGACCTCTGGCTAGTCGGTCGATCGAACATACCAAATCGGTCGTCCGACTTTCACTTGGACATTAATCGATTGTCCATCAATTGCCCTTAATCCACAATTGATTGTCCATCGATTGGTCTTGATCCACAATAGATTGTCCATAGATTTCCTTGTTCCACAACCAATGGGCATCGATTGGGCTTTTATTATCTAAACATCAGTTAAACTTAGTGTTTTTGTGATCATCAAAATCTATAGAGTACAATAAGTGTGTCAACAGGCCACCACTGTTCGATTGTAAGGACTATAACTACTGGAAGACCTGCATGGAGTTTTTCCTAAAAGGCTATGACTATGATCTATGGAGCATCATTGAAGATGGAGTCATAAATATACTGTTAACTATGGGGTATAATGATTACTGGTGTTGCATCTACGCAGGGAGTACTTGCATGTTGAATGCTAGATACATAAACCACATACATGGTGCCTAGTGTGCATTCCAAGGTGGCATAGATCCTTAGTGCACATTAGTGTCTTTGTGCTTGATTACTGTTACATGTTAAAAGTCTTGCTCGTGCGTACTTGCTTGCTTGCTAGTGAAATGGTCAATCTTGTTACATGCTATCTTGTTCTTGCTTGTTACCAAATTGCTAGATCATTGTTCGCCCTATCCTGAGATCTTGAATACAACCTTCTTGTTAGACTGATCTTTACATCTTTTGATCTTACTATCTTGCACAATACACTATTTACGTGTTATTATCATTGTTTTATTGCATTGTACATATCATGTTCATACTGCTAGCTTTAAATGTTAAATACTTGTATCATTTCTGAAGATGTAAATCCTACTGGGCGAGTGTGCTCGTTACCTACTTTCCAACCTTTCAGCTGATCAAGATATTGATGACGTAGAGAACCAAGACTATACTGAGGATGAACAAGAGTGAAGAGTGCTCTCCAACCTTAGTATTGAGTCTTGTTATCATAGTATTATAGTTTGAGAGAGATAGAATAATGTAGTAGGTGTGAGAATAGTATGTAATTCTCCCTTTTTATTTGATCTTAGTCTTGTAGTTCGATTGAATTGGAATATATACTAGTTCTCATTTTGAAATGAAATAAAGTTTGAGTTTATTATGAGCACAAATAGTTGTGTTATATGTGAATGCTCGCTAGAGGCTTATTAGTCGATTGTTCATGTCTCAACACTCAAATGAATTCTTCTGCTACCAAGCTTGGGACGTGACAGAAGGTAAGGGATTTATGAAAAGGAGACCACAAGTAAGTAATTCTTCAAAGCCTAAACCATTTTTGAACAAAAAAGATCTGACAGAGTTGTGTGTTACATTGTAGAAAACCAGGGCATGTCAAATCAGAATGTCCTGAGCCTTTGAAGAAAACTCAACCCAAATGGATGAAGAGCAAGCAGAAGGCAATGGTTGGAACATGGAGCGAACTAAGATGATGATGAAGAAGAAAGCTCGGAAGTTGATGAAACAAACACCAAATTTGCTTGATGGCCAGAGGAGGAGAAGAAGATGAAGAAGAGGTAACATCTCCATCAAAAAAAAATTCATTCAATGATTGGGAACATGTTTACTTTGAATTACTTGATCAATATGATGAAATCAAACAGGAAAAAAAAGTTCTTAAAAGAAAATTGAATCATATTATTCATGATACTTCAATGGAAGAAAAAGAACTTGTCCAAGAAATTTCTGTGTTAAATGAAAATGTTAGTGAATTGAAGCTTAAGGAATTTGAGCATGTGAAAGAAATGAAATTGTTTGCTGAAAAATATGATGCTATCAAGAGTGTGAAGCTGAAATGAAAAAATAAATTGAAAACCTTCAGAAAGAAGTAACTAAAAGACAGAAGCTCTGGAAAAGTTTGTTAATGGACAAAATAATCTGGAAGCCTTGTAGGAACAAAAGTGAATTTTAACTAACAAGGTTTAGGCTTCAATCCTCAAAGAAAAAGAAATTAGTTTGAAGACAATAACACTTATCTCTTCAACAAACTCAGAAGCCTCCTCATCCAGAAATCAACAAAATGGAAGAAAAATTTAAGAAATGGGAAAAAGGAAAGATGTTAAAAACTCTGAAATTGGAAAATCCCAGGAAAAGGGCAAGGTAAGTGCTGGATTCAGATCAACAAAGATGCCTCATTGGAATAAATATTGGCAACCATATGATTGGGAAGGTCGACACACTACATATGGCAGGTCGACACTTCTATTCGCCAGAACTCAGGATATGTCTGGATGGACTCGAACAGGTCGACACTACCCCTTCAGAGTGTCGACAAACTCTCACATTTTTGCTAGATCTGGTCATTGAGGATACTCCAGAGGTTCAGTTGACATAATCATTCATGGTTCCTTCAAAAGAACAATGGAGGCAAATCTAAAGGTAACCTTATGAATATGAAAAGGAATAGTGATCCAAAAACCTTTGGAAACAACATAAAAGAAAAAAAAACTAAGTGAAACCAAAATAGCATTCACCCACAATAAAAAGGCAAGTATGGATTCCAGAAAGTTCGTTATCATATGTCCTGAATTAAGTGATTTGAAGGAACCCAAGTGTACTTGGGATCCAAAGATTTTTCTTTGAATGTGTTGCAGGTATATCTACAGCCAAACACAACAAGTGGTATCTTAACAGTGGCTGTTCAAGACATGACATGAGACAAGACAAATTTTTCTTGCTATCTGAAAAGAAAGCTGGACATGTGACCTTTAGAGGAAAAAACAAAGGAAAAATTGTTGGTTCAGGTAAAGTGGGTAAAACTCTTTCAAATTCAATTGATAATGAACTTCTGGTGGAATGGTTAGAATACAATCTACTGAGCATAAGTCAACTACGTGACAAAGGTCATAAGGTAATTTTTTACTCCCTTGGATGCACCATTTTTTAGCCTAATTCAGACTGTGTCAAATTCACTAGTAAAAGAATCAATAATGTTTACATGGTTGACTTAGATGAACTTGAAAATGACAATTATGTCTTGCTGCTAATAAGAATGATCTTGCATGTTTGTGGCATCGTAGACTAAGCCATGCCAGCTACAATATGCATATAAACTGGTTAAATTCATATGGTAAAAGGTTTACTAGAAATTTCTTCAGCAAAACATAAAAATCTGTGAAGCATGTGTTGAACCACTCTTATATTTTACCCTTATATTTTGTTGATAACAAAACTTATGATTAATTAAATATTATTAAATATTTAATACCATGCTTTTCTAGTAAATATAAAATTATGGCAATATATTGTGTGATCTGCACTAAAAAGCAAAATCGATGTCTATTCAATATACATCGATTTCAGTTCTCAAAGTGCCACATCGATTTCATAAGTGAAATAACGATTTGGCCACATTGATTTCATAAGTGAAATAAAGATTTCGATCTCACATCGATTTCATAAGTGAAATAACGATTTCAGTCTCACATCGATTTCATAAGTGAAATAACGATTTTGGTCTTACATCGATTTCATAAGTGAAATAATGATTTGATCACTGTAACGATTCCTTAGGTGAAACAACGATTTGAACACTGTAACGATTTCATAAGTGAAACAACGATTTGGTCGCTGTAACGATTTGTTAAGTGAAACAACGATTTGGTCGCGGTAACGATTCGGTAAGTGAAACAACGATTTGATCGCTATAACAATTCATTACAATTCAACATCAATTTGCGCAAACAACAATTTGCCTTTACTAAAACAACGATTTGATAGCAAACAACAATTTGCCCTTACTTAAAGAACGATTTGCTTCACTTAACATCGATTTTGTTCAAACATCGATTTCATGTAAACGTCAATTCTGTTGGAAACATGGATTTCATTAGAACATGGATTCTGTTCATACATAAATTTCAACTTAAACATTGATTCCTTTATACTCAGATGTTTCAAATGTCTTTGGCGCCGAATGAAAAGTCAAATATATTTCATTTGCGTAATCTTCTATCTTTCTGATAGAAGATCTTTTTTATCTCTCTAGATCTCTTCTTTTCTGTCAGACAAAAAGTGCTTACCTACTACTTCTGGGTGACAGTAGGAAACATAGAGGTATGAGCCTTTTGACAGAAATACTCTTTAATCTAAACACTTTCTTCTATGCCTACAGATCTCGAAGACCACCAAGTGGCTGACAGTCTGAAGAGGAAGAATGGAAAGATCAGCAATGACTAGAAGAGTCCAACGGATCTCTTCAACGGATCTATTCAAAGCCTCTCATATAAAAGATGAAGCAAGGCTAAAGTAGAGTAGAGAGCTTTCTGAAGATTTTTCAAAGAGTGTACATCCAGTGAAGAACCCTAACTCCAGATACACTCAAAGGAAAAGAGAGAAAGAGCCCGAGCCCAGAAGAAGTACTCAAGCGTCTGAAGCCTTCAAGCTTTCAAGCTCCTTCTCCTCTCTTCACTCTCTCTGTGGTCATTGTAAATCTGGGGAGAGTCTGTGGTTGAGAGCTAGAGTTGTTAGTGTTCACCTTGTAACAGCTCTCGGTCTGTTCTTTCTTTTCTAAGAAAGATTTTTGTCCAACTGTAGGACTGTATACAGTGTAGAACCTAGCTAGGGGTTTAAGTCTTGCAGAACCACATTGGGGTTTGTACCAAGAGGTTGGCTTCTTGATCTGTAAGAGAAGTAGGCTGCCTTCTTCCGAGAAAGAGAAGAAGACCAGCTGGGGTGCTGGGTGTTGTATTGTCCGTAAGGGGGACTGTACCCTTGGTTAGTAAATCCCAAGATATGCTTGAGGATTGGACGTAGGACTTCCATGTGGGAAGGGCCGAACTAGGATAAATTCCATGGTTCTTGTGTTATTGTTATTTGCTTCCGCACTGCTACTCTTTATCACACTTAACTAACCAAACTTTCAAGTGATAATTTTCTGTGTTTAAGTTTCTGTTTCAGACTTCAGAAAACCTATTCACCCCTCTCTAGGTTAGCGTACTGCCATACCAAAAGTGGGCCAACAAGTTGTATCAAAGCGACGTACTCTGATCATTCAAGAAGATCCAACAATCTTAGAGAAGATCTATGGCAGCTCAAGGATTTGCTGAAGGTCAATCAGTCACCAGACCTCCATTCTTCGATGGAGAGGATTACCAATATTGGAAGATGAGATGGAATGCTTCATTCGAGGCACAGACTTGATCTATGGCAGGTAACAGAGGTAGGTGATTAGTTATGTTCCTGCTGAAGGTACTAATGCTATTACAACAACAGATAAAAGTAAATTATCATTAAACTTAAAGCTAAGAACTATCTATGTTGCACTTTATCAAAAGAGAATTCAGTAGAGTATCTGCATGTAAATCTGTTAAAGAAATATGGGATAAACTGTAGGTAACTTATGAGAGAACAGATAAAGTAAAGCAAACTAGGATAAATATTCTTATCTCATAATATGTGCAATTTAAAATACTTCCAAACGAAAATATCACTCAAATGTATAATAGATTTTCAAGTATAGTAGTTGGTCTAAGCTCACTTAGAAAAAATCTTTCTGATGAGGAAACTGTCAGAAAGATCTTGACTATTTCGTGGACCCCTACGGTCACAGCTATTGAAGAAGCCCATGATCTCCCAAGTTTTCCATTGATAAATTAATTGGCTCTCTCATGGCACATGAAATCAATATGGAACGGCTATGTGAAAGCTCTTCCAAGAAAAATCACACTAATGCTCTTAAAGTTGCAGCTACTCCTTCCACCTCTTCTTCTTCTAGCTCAAAAATTACAGATTTGAAGACAGTGATGTAGATGAGTACTGTCCAAGCTTCAGAAGATTCGAAGAGAAGAAGAAGAATGGATCAAGAAGGATCCAAAGAAAGAGAAAAAGGAAAAAAGAACCAGTCTGCTATGAATACAGAAAACTGACATCTAAGACCAGATTGTCCAAGACTCAAGAAGACTGGTCAACCAGAAAAGTCCAAAAAAATAGCACAAGAAATTCAAAAGAAAAAACATGACTGCTGCTTGGGACAATGAAGAAGCCACAACTTCAGAATCATCAAGCTCAGATCCCGAAAAAGAGCAGGTAAGTCTAGCCCTCATGGTAGGACTAGATGAGGTACATTCTGACCCACTTTTTTATTCAGCACTGATTCAGGGTCAGCGTCTGAAGACTAGAAAACTTTAATGAACTATATGAAAAATATAAAGGTGTTGTAAAAGAATTAAAAATTAAAAATCTGAAAAATAATATCACTTGCTTAGATAACACAATTCTGATCTTAAATCTGAATTGGAACAATTAGAAAAATAATTAAAGAAAGTAAAGATAATAATTATCTCTTGAATTAAGATTTAAAAAGCAAAGACAATGAAAATCAGAGTTAGAAGAAAAATTAAAAACTCTAACTGAAGAAAATCTTTATTTAAAAGAATCAGTTAGAAAATTGACTAAAGGGAAAACATCTCTAGCCCTATGCTTAAAAGGATCAAAATCTGGAAACAATAAACAAGGGCTTGGATACATACCTCCGAAAAAAGGAAAACAAGCCATAATTCCAAGAAAATATCCTTTGCTAAAATTTGTAAAAGAAACCAAAATGCCTTAGAAAAAGGCACCTGAAATAATAAGGTTTATAAAAACTGTTTCTAAACAAGCATCACAAAGATAATAAGAACTGCAAACACATATATTCATTGCTACTCTCATTGCAATAAATTAGGACACGCAGTAAACACCTGCACAACAAGGCACCTAGTATGGATTCCGAAAGGATATCTTTATTCATCTAACCTTCAAGAACCAAAAGATTTGGGTACCTACTTCCGAGTAAGTTGTTTGCAGGATAGCCTTGGAGCATCTGGAACAAGGATGCTCAAGGCATTGATGACTGCCATCTCTTCATCCACTCTTATCTGAAGAGGGAGTAGTCACTAATTATTTTTAATGTATAGTACTACTAATATCTGTTTGCAAGTTTCATTCAGGTGGAGTCTCTCATTCAGGGGGAGTCATTCATTCATGTCAATCATTGTTGAACCCCTCAAACAGTAAAGAAATTTTTTACAAAAAGAAGAGAGAATGCATGGTAAGATCCTTCTTTTTGGTTAGTGACAAAAGGGGGGAGAGTATGAGTATTGTATGCATTATCTGTGAATTTTTTGTATTTTATATGCTTTAAGTATTTTTGTCAGAACATCTCATAAGTTTTGTCATCACTAAAAAGGGGGAGATTGTTGAACCACTCTTAATATTTAACCCTTATATTTGGTGATAACAAAACTTATGATTAATTAAATATTTTAATACCATGTTTTCTAGTAAATATAAAATTATTGCGTATTGCTGTGTGATCTACACTGAAAAGTAAAATCGATGTCTATTCAATATACATCGATTTCAGTTCTCAAAGTCCACATCGATTTCATAAGTGAATAATGATTCGGTCCCACATCGATTTCATAAGTGAAATAACGATTTCGGTCTCACATCGATTTCATAAGTGAAATAACGATTTCGGTCTCACATCGATTTCATAAGTGAAATAACATTGCGGTATTACATCGATTTCATAAGTGAAAAAACGATTTGATCATTGTAATGATTTCTAGGTGAAAACACGATTTGATCGCTGTAACGATTTCATAAGTGAAACAACGATGTGGTCGTTGTAACGATTGTAAGTGAAATAACGATTTGGTCGCTGTAACGATTCAGTAAGTGAAACAACAATTTGATCGCTATAACGATTCGTTACAACTTCAACATCGATTTGTGCAAACAACGATTTGCCTTTACTAAAACAACGATTGATAGCAAACAATGATTTGCCCTACTTAAAGAGATGATTTGATCAAAACACCGATTGCTTTCACTTAAACATCGATTTTGTTCAAACATCGATATCATCTAAACATCGATTCTGTTGGAAACATGGATTTCATTAGAACATGGATTCTGTTCATACATAGATTTCAACTTAACATCGATTTCTTTATACTCAAATGTTTCAAATGTCTTTGGCGCCTAATGAAAAGTCAAATATATTTCATTTGCGTAATCTTCTATCTTCTGACAGAATATCATTTTTTATCTCTCTAGATCTCTTCTTTTCTGTCAACAAAAAGTGCTTACCTACTACTTCTGGGTGACAGTAGGAAACATAGAGGTATGAGCCTTTTCACAGAAATACTCTTTATCTAAACACTTTTCTTCTATGCCTACAAATCTCGAAGACCACTAAGTGGCTGACAGTCTGAAGAGGAAGAATAGAAAGATCAGCAACGACTAGAAGAGTTCCCACGAATCTCTTCAACAAATCTATTCAAAGCCTCTCATATAAAAGATGAGCAAGGCTGAAGTAGAGTAAGAGAGCTTTCCTGAAGATTTTTCAAAGAGTGTACATCCAGTGAAGAACCCTAACTCCAGATACACTCAAAGGAAAAGAGAGAAAGAGCCCGAGCCAAGAAGAAGTGCTCAAGCGTCTGAAGCCTTCAAGCTTTCAAGCTCTTCTCTTCTCTTCACTCTCTCTAGTCATTGTAAATCTGGGGGGGAGTCTATGGCTGAGAGCTAGAGTTGTTAGTTCACCTTGTAAAACCTCTCGGTCTGTTCTTTCTTTTCTAAGAAAGATTTTGTCCAGCTGTAGGACTGTATACAGTGTAGAACCTAGCTAGGGGATTAAGTCTAGTAGAACCGCACTGGGGTTTATACCAGGAGGTTGGCTTCTTGACCTGTAGAGAAGTGGGTTGCCTTCTTGCCCGGAAAAGAGAAGAGACCAGCTGAGGTGCTGGGTGTTGTATTTTCCGTAAGGGGACTGTACCCTTGATTAGTTAAATCCCAAGAGATTGCTTGGGGACTGGACGTATGACTTCCATGTGGGAAGGGTCGAACCAGATAAATTCCCTGTGTTCTTTGTATGATTGTTTATTTGCTTTCGCACTGCTATTCTCTATCACACTTAACTAACTAAACTTTCAAGTGATATTTTCTGTGTTTACGTTTTTGTTTTGGACTTCAGAAAACCTATTCACCCCCCTCTAGGTTAGGGTGCTGCCATACAAAAGTGGGCCAACAGCATGTACTCAGGGAAGCAAAAAAGAAAATCCTTCAAAAGTAGATATGAAAGTCAATCTTCTAAACCTTTCAAACTTATTCACATGGATTTGTTTGAACCCACAAGGACCAATAGTCCTAATGGGAAAAGGTTTGGATATGTAATTGTTGATGATTTTTCAAGATTTACTTGGATATTCTTTCTTGCTCACAAAAGTGATGCTTTCATGGAATTTCTTGAATTCCATAAGAAAATCCTATAGGAAAGAAAATTCAAGATAATCTCAATCATGTCTGACCATGGTGGTGAGTTTGAAAATACTGACTTTGAAAATCTTTGCAGGGAAGAAGAATTTCTCATAAATTCTCTTCACCCAAAACTCCTGAACAAAATGGAGTAGTGGAAAGACGCAATCAAACCTTGGTAGAAATGGCAAGAACTGTGCTGATTGAAAGTTGCTTGCTTAGAAAATTCTAGGCAGAAGTAGTAAATACTTCTTGTTATATCATAAACCGTACAATAGTAAGGCCTCTAAGCAAAATGACACCATATGAACTTTTGAAAGGTAAGAAACCTTCCATTTCTCATTTCAAAGTGTTGGAACAAATGTTTTATTTTAATAAAAACAAAAATGATTTGGATAATTTTGAACCCAAAAGTGAGTTGGGCATTTTTCTTGGTTACTCAAATCATTCTAGAGCATAGAGTATTCAATGTCAAAGATCAA
>JACBKR010006544.1:0-11836 GCA_014218235.1 Colocasia esculenta
CCGTTGGTTGCCCTTGTGGTTCGAAGCGTGTCGTTTAGGCTGCGTTCTGGTGAGGTTCTCCTAGGACGGCTGTTGGCACTTGGGGTGGAGGTTCTCCCTAGAGAGCTTCGTTTTGTTTTGGTTGTTTTGCTGCTCTCTCTCTCTGTAGAGATAAGCTGTCGTTGTTGTCAGGTGGATTGTCTGTGTTACCGTCGCTGGACGTTGTCGGTTAGGCGTTGTGCGTTTGCCGTGTGTCGGGCTACTGTGTTGGCCATCTGCCCGTTGTTCATTTCCAAGTTACTGGCTGCGTTGGTGGGACTTCGTGTGTCCTCATGGTCGGATGGTTTGTTTCATTTTTCACCCTACGTGCTCTTGTAGATTATGGTCTGGTGAGTGCCGTGGGTGTCTGGCTGGTTGGCTTCTATGGAAGCGTCAGTCTTGCGTTGTGGTTTTCCCTCTCGCAGCGCGGAAGAGACTCGTGTGTGTGTCTTCTTCCTCTCCTTTTCGTTGGTTACTCAGGGTGGCATGCTCACTGTTGTGTTGTGTTGCCAGGGTGCACATCTTTGCGACATTCTGGTGGAGTCATCTTCCTGAGAGTTGTTTGGTTGCCTGGTTGCTCCCCTCGTACGACGTTCCTTGTGGCACCGTGGGTCGGGGACCTATTTGTGCCTTTGTGGCGTTGTGATGGTTTCTTGCTACTTCCTAAACAATTTGGGGCATTGGGTCCATGTGGTTTGTGCGAGGTAGTATCATTTCTTGTTGGGGTGCTTGCATGAGCATTGTTCCGCTGTGCATTCTTGGGTGGCTGCTTGTGCAAGTGCTGTTTTGGTGTGTGGCTCGACTTGTGACTTGGAGGTTTTCGTGTCGTCGTTGGTGTTGGCCTCTCTATCGGTCGTGATACAGGTGGTGCTTCTTGCGCTTGCACGCTAGGGATAGATGTGGCTTTTGCTCCCTATGCGACAGAGTCGGTGCTCCGTGTTTTGTGTGCTTCTTGGAGGGAAATGGTTGTCATGCTATGAAGTAGTTATCAACTTTTTGTGTGCTTCCCTTGTGGGTATCTGGTGGAGAGTCCCTTCAGTGGCCCTGTGTCATCTTGGGCGTTGGTGAAGATGTATGTGCTGCACCTGAGCGTTTTTCGATGCTTTGTGTTTCTGTGCCTTAAGGGTTGGGGCCGGCGTGGCCTGTTGTGCCCTTTCAGGCTTGCAGTCTTTGTGTGGCTTTTGGCGGGCCTATGGTGAAGAGTTCTTCCCTTTAGCCCGTGGTGTTGTTTCGGTCGATGGTGCACCTGTGTTGCACTTTGCTTAGTTTTCGTGCTTGTGGTAGCACCATGTGCTCGTGCTCCAGTGTAACACCCGGGACATTTAGAGATTTAAAAAAAATAGAAATAAATCAAAATAAATAATTACTACATTTATCGGAATGATAAAACTTATGTACCATTAGCGTGCTAGATAAAACACATCGAAAAATTCTGTAAAATTTAAATCAAACCAAAAAATATTGTCCCTAAGTGTTCTACGAAGAAATTCGTGCAACAAAAAATTCGATTGGCCGAGTGTACGTCACACATGACAAATTACCCGAATTTAGAAACTAAGTCGAAAATTGTTAACGTGAAAAAAATACCCAACCATAAAATTAAATAAACATGTTGGAGAGACTTCCAACATCATGTATTAAAAACCATTAAAAGATTGGGCCAATAGGGCACATTTGGCCCTAGGATAAAAATTGGGACAAGAAAATACCAGAAATTCGTGTATGTAATTATGCATTGATTAAGGAGGGCAAATTAGGGTTAAAAATTAGTGGTAAGGCCATGCATGGCAAGCCAAATCATGGCCAACCCTGTATGACACCTTCCCATGGTGTAGCTACCTCCTTTGGGTGATAGAATCCCAGATTTTGGAAAGTAGATAGCAGAATTCGCAGCCCCTCCCTAGTCCCATTAGGACGTGTAAATATAACCTAAATCTATAAGAACTCATCAAGGAAACTCTTGGGGAAGGTTTGGCAACAAGTTGGGGTAATTTGGAGGCGGGCTAGGGCTTCAGAGGAGGACGAGAGAGGCTGGGAACCAGAGCTTCATCCTCTGCTGCATCCAGAACGATGACATCTCTGAGATCTTCACAAAGATAGGTGTTCTCTGGCCAAGATTAAAGAAAACAATAACATCTTGTAGATCTTCGAGTATACTTTCATTTGCACTTGATTTTCCCATTTTCATGGAGTATATATGGAGTATTAGTCGTTTTCCCTAAGTCGCGCACAATTAGGGATTTTTACGTTCTTCTTATATGCATGTGATTCAGGACCGAATTAAACAAAATCCCCATCATAAAAGTTATGCTACTAGTAGTCCTCTTCATCTTTCATGTTAGACATTTTGTCTAACTGTCATTAGTTAGAGAGTTATAAGCATGGTAAGGGAGTCGCTCCATGATACTACGTTTCTGCTTGCACATGGCTTGTATCTTCTCCTATTTCTCACGAGATTTAAGACAGAATTAGGTCAAACCTTAACATTAAAGTAGTTATTCTACTAGTTGTTCTCTTCATCTTCATGTTGGACGTTTTGTCTGAATATCATTGGTAGAGAGATACGAGCATGGTAAGAGGATCATAGATTTTATGCATTTTCAGGTTAAAGCTTGGAATCGCGTCCGGATCAGGCGACGCGATCCAGCGCCTGGTATTGCATCAGCCAGGTCCGACGCCATCCACTAAATGGCATCCATGAGAGGCGACGCGATTTCTCGCTGCTGACCGGTCAACGGCCGCGTGAGACTTTGCGCTTTATTGGGAGTCTATGCAAGCCTAAATCGCGGCGGGATCCCCGAACACGATTTAGGTGGTTTTCCCGCCTGATTGATATTTAATGAATTCCTGTAAACGCGCTGCTATGCCTGGACGTGATTTATCTTGATAGCCAGGTGGCTGACGCTGACGCTTTCTTAGTTCTTGGCTTTTCTATTTACCTGTACACCAATGTTTGAAAAAAGTCCACTGTGTTCGACGCCATTCATAGGCCGACCCTAGACTGTTCTTTTCTGCTAGTCACTTAGTATGTTTGGTTTCTTGGTCTGTCAGCATGTGCATGATGTTATATAGTATGCATGGACCTAAAAGCAATCAATCTATTGAAAAACGGTAATGATATAACTATGATTCTAACGTGTAATTGTGATTGACCATATGTCCATTTAATTATCTTGTGATTTACTTATTGTCAAGTTGATATGATAAGATTATGATATGAATGTGGGGATGAATACATGTTAGTATGGACTTGTTAGTTGAGTTTCTATCATGATTTGCTATGAGTTCGATAGTTATATGCTTTCCAATGCTTCAATTAATTATTTTTCAATTGCATACACATTAGGAACGATTCGTGACTCGTCACTTCCACCTCTGCACGACTAGGAACACCCTTCTTGGGGAACTGATAGCTCTCTGTCGGTCATTCCGAATCGGCAAGACTAGCGATTTTCCTTAGACCTCCGTAGGTCTCCGCTCTCTATGGATTCCCACATAGAGGTCGAGCTAGTAACCATGAAATACCAGGAGATAGAGAGCACTGTTCCGTGTACGATCTGTCATTAGTCATCCTCATGTCAATACATTAACAAATTATGAAACATAAGATACGTCGTTATACTGCCCATTTGTACTCTGAGCTATTGTCACACCTTGACTCTATGATGATCATGTTCTTATTACAGTGAGCTATTATTGGAATTGTGTGGCCAAAATAGAATATGTTTGTTCGGCACAAATGGGACTTCGGTCCATTTGACTAATGCCTGTGCAATAGCGGCCCTGTCTGGTCTTGGGGTTAGAGCGCCCCAACGTACTTATTAACTTCGGGAGTATGGACTTTTGGTGGGTGTCATAGCACAACGAATACGCAAGATTTGTGGAATGTGCCTTCATTCGATATGATATGTGTGATATGATAGTACGTCCGTTCATGTGAATACATGATATCTGTGTGAATATGACCAATCATTTGATAGGATTCTACTCTTGAATTACCTGTCCATTGTATATGCAACTCGATATTGATTTGATATGACATCCGCTCTATTCCTCTATTCAACTTGTTAGAAAAGCATGCATTGGCATCATGTTCATGTGCATATCTTGCCTATTTAAAATGTTAATCATGTATATTAGTGCCAGCACCAATATTGAGATGTAAATCCTACTGAGCTAGTTCGCTCACCCTATCATCTGTCCTTTTCAGGTAGTGATGATGAACCAGTGGAGTCCGATGGGGCAGGGCAAGAGTCATGAGCACCGATACTGAGAAGATGAAGTATTTGGAATAGATATTTGAATAGACAATGTATTAGAGAAACATTTTCATTTGAATAATGAACCCTTCTTAGTTGGTTCTTCTTATGTAAGGTTGTAACTAGTGAATTGAAATGGAATAAAGAATACTTTGGATGACAATATCATGGTCTCAAATGTGTTCTTATGTTCAATTGCGACTTTGCGCTATTCAACTGTGATACGTCTATTTGTATCGTTCACGCACCTCGATATTTATTCCACTGCTAAATATCGGAGCGTGACAGTTGGTATCAGAGCCTGAACTTTAGGGTCCAAGGGAATAGGAATATAGAATGAAACTAGATCATACGAGTCTAAATCTATTGTACCTAATGTGAGCTTGGGTAGAGCCATGGGAATAGATGTCACATGTGATATAATTAGATGACTGACTTATATTATTATCCTGAATGTACTTTTTACCTCAATGACTGTTGAACGTGCCTAGGCTAGGAACATGCAACAAACAATACAGAACTGACTCAGGCTATCCTCCAAGCCACCCAGGGTGGAGGTAACCGCGGAGCCGTTGATCTCCATCGAAATTTTCAGAGTATGGATCTGCCTAGGTTTGAAGGAAGTACTGACCCAGATGTGGCTGAACACTGGGTTAAGGAAATTGAAAGGATATTTAGGGTCATGCAATGCACGGACCAGAACAAAGTACTGCTGGCAACTTTCCAATTGGAAATGGATGCCAGAGCATGGGGGGAGTCGGTGGAAGCAACACTGAATGGCCAACAACTAACATGGGCTCAGTTCATGGAGCGATTCAACACCAAGTACTCTTCTGAGAGGGTCCAGGAATTGAAATCAGCCGAATTTGCGGGCTTTGAAGCAAAGAAGACTCAATGTGGCCGAGTATGAACAATTCTCTTGTCTGTCCCGATATGTTGTTCACTTGATTGGGATAGAAAGAATGAAGGCGAAATGCTTTTTGAATGGCTTGAGGCCCCAGTTCATCACTCAACTGGCACCAATGGACATTCAAACCTATGTGACATGGTAAAGAAAGCTTAGTTACTGGAAGATGCTATGGAGACTGCCGAAAGAATCAGGGAAAATCCGTAAAAAGGGAGCAAGTGTCTGCTACAGGAAGGTAACAGCCGACCATTGGGAAGAAAAGGCCCAGTGGTGGTTTTACTGAACAAGCTGATAAAAGCCAAAGGAGTTGGTAAGCAGATAGTGGTGGCAACGGGAGAAAGGTGTAAACACTGTGACAAAGCCAGTCACTGGTCTAAACAATGCTGGAGAGCGCAAGGGAGATGCCTGCACTGTGGTAGTCGTGACCACACGATCTCGGATTGCCCAATGCTGAAAGAACAAGCCCCTCAGGACAAGCATCCTAATGGATAGAAGAGGCAAGGCGCTTGCAAGCTATTCAGGAACCTAAAGCTGCTGAAGAAGGAGGTATCGTGGAAGGTACACTTACTATTCTTTCCCGACCCTCATACGTTCTATTTGATACGGAAGCTACGCATTCCTTTATACCTCAAACATTTGTTGATACCCTACCTGTGAAACCCGCCTCAATGAAATCTGGAATAGTTGTGTCAACCCCGATTGGTCCTGGCACCAATCTTACAAACCATATGCAATCTAGTGAAGTGTTGATTGAAACCCAAAACCTACCTGCAAATTTAATATTCATGGACATGGAGGGGTATGATGTGATACTGGGAGCAGACTGGTTGTCTGAACATGGGGCTAATATCAATTGGAGGAGAAGTCGGGTAACCTTTAGCCATTACCCAAAACTAGTGTTCGCCGGGGATAGAAACTGCAAGAGATGGTCACTTATCTCTACATTACTAGCCAAAATGATGATGAGGAAAGGTTGTATGGCCTTTCTTGCTGTTGTTGTCATCACAAAGAAAGAAGTCAAAGTTGAGGACATCCATATTGTCAGCGAGTACGCTGACGTCTTTCCCGAAGACTTGCCAGGAATTCCTCCTGAGCGAGAGGTCGATTTTACCATCGAATTTGTCCTCGGAGCAGCACCAGTATCTAGGGCACCATATAGAATGTCCCCCACAGAACTAAAGGAATTAAAAGAGTAGCTATGGAACTGTTAGAGAAGGGATTCATCTGACTAAGCACATCACCCTGGGGTGCACCTGTCTTCTTTGTCAAGAAGAAAGATGGGTCGTGAGGCTGTGTATAGATTACAGACAACTAAACCAGTTAACCAACAAGAATAATACCCTCTACCAAGGATTGATGAGTTATTTGATCAATTATATGGAGCTAAATACTTCTCTAAAATAGATCTTAGATCCGGCTATCACCAATTGAGGATCAGGAGAAGACATTCACAAGACAGCCTTCCGAAGCAGTTATGGGCATTATGAATCTATTGTTATGCCTTTTGGACTAACAAATGCCCCTGCAGTTTTCATGCAGTGATGAATACTATTATCACCATATCTTGATAAATTGTGGTGGTATTCATCGATGATATTGATCTATTCCAAGACAAAGGAAGAATATGAGGAGCATATGAGGATTCCATTGCAGATTTTAAGGGAGAATAAATTATATGCCAAGCTTAGTAAATGTGAATTCTGGCTTGAGGAGGTATCCTTTTTAGGGCATGTGGTAACCAAGGATGGTATCGCTGTTGATCCATTAAAGGTTGAGGCTGTACTGAAATGTGAAAGACGACAAGCGTCAGAGAGATCAGGAGCTTTCTGGGATTAGCAGGAATTATCGAAGGTTTAAAGAATTTCTCAAAGATTGCAGTGCCATTAACCAAGTGACCCGGAAGAAAAATACATATCACCCTGGGAAAGCCAGACAACCAGGAGCTATGCTAGCTAGTATGATGTTGGGCGAATGCACGCTACTGGAGCAATTACAATCTTGAACTTAGACATGGGAAAGAAGGAAAAGCAAGTAATGATTTCCAATCCCTAGGTACAATCTGATCTACTGACAGAAATCAAGGACAAACAGGGAGTGGATCCATTCTTAGTGAGATCAGGGAGAAGCTAGAACAAAGACCTAATTTTTCTCTATCAGCTAATGGAAGATTACTATTTCGAGGTAGAACAGTGTCCCTGATCATGGAGAACTCAAGAAGAGGTTATTAAATGAAGAACATCAGTCCAAGTACACGATCCACCCTGGATCAACAAAGATGTACCAAGACTTAAAATGGTCGTATTGGTGGCCGAACATGAAGAGGGAGTGGCCGATCATGTGTCATACTATTTAACATGCATGAAAGTCAAGGACGAGCATTTCCGTACAGCTGGTGGACTGCTACAACTAGAAATCCCAGAATGGAAGTGGTATAGCATCGGTATGGACTTTATCATGGGATTCCTAAGACTAGAGGTGGAATGGATGCAATTTGGGTAATGGTTGACGATTGACTAAGTCGGCTCATTTCTTGATGATTAAGAGTACCTGGTCAGTGGATGTATTGGTTGCACTATATGTTAAGGAAGTAGTTAATTACATGGGGTTCCATCTAACATAATATCGGATCAAGACCCTAGATTTACTTCACACTTTTGGAAGGGTTTACATGCAGCAATGGGTACTAAACTAAACTTTAGTACTGCCTTCATCCTCAGACTGAAGGGACCAATCAAATTGTGGAGGATATGCTTCGTCTCTAGTGCTAGATTTTAGAGGTCGATGGGATGATCAGTTGTACTCGATGGAGTTTGCATATAACAACAGTTATCAGGCAAGTATCAAGATGGCACCATTTGAAGCCTTATATGGCAGGAGTTGTAGATCACCCTTTGTTGGGAAGAGGTTGGGGGGAACCAATGGTTGGACCCAACTTAAATGAGGCGGCTGTCAGAAAGGTTCAGATTTTCAGGGAACGTCTAAAGATTGCACAATACAGGCAGAAGAGTATGCAGAAAAAAGAAGAAGGAGAGAGAATTAGAATTCAGGTTGGCGAACATGTTTCTTGAAGGTCTCCCTTCAAGGGGAATTCAAGATTTGGATCAAAGGAAAGTTGAGTCCCAGATTTATCGGACCATTTGAAATTCTAGATAGGATTGGTCAGGGCATATAGACTTGCACTACCTCCACAGTGGCAAACGTGCATAAGTGTTCCACATATCCATGCTGAGGAAGTACTTATCAATGCCGACCATGTAATCAACCCATGAGGAATTGGAGATCGGGAGGACCTGACTTATGAAGAGAAGCGATCAAACTATTGGATCGGAAGATTTAACGACTCAGGAATCGTACCATATCTATGGTGAAGGTCCAATGGAGTCGAGACAGAGTTACAAACGGAACATGGAAACGGAGGAAAGAATTAAGAAAAACCCACCCAGAACTATTCTCAGGTATGAACTCTACCATTATGTGTAAATTTGGGGATTCCAGCGCGTGGTATCACGTCGGCCAGGTCCGATGTGATCCACAAAATGGCGTCCATGAGAGGTGACGTGATTCTCACGCTGACCAGTCAACGGCCGCGTGAAAACTTCGTGCCTGCCTAGGAGTCTGTGCAAGTCTGAATCGCGGCGGGATCCCCGGACGCGATTCATGCAGTTTTTCCGCTCGATTGATATTTAATGACATTTCTGTAAATGCGCCGCTATGCTCGGACGCAATTTAGCTTGAAAGGCGGGTAGGTAGGCCGACACGATTACTTTTCTGCATATTTTGGCCTGTTTACCTATACACCCATGATTGAAAAATGTCCATTGTGTTGGACGCCATTCATAGGCCAACCAGAGACTGTTTTTTCTACTAGTCAGTCAGTATGTTTGGTTGTAGGTCTGTTAGCATGTGCATGATGTTATATAGTATGCATGGACCTAAAAGCAATCAACACATTGAAAAACGGTAATGATATGAATATTATTCTAACATGTAATTGTGATTGACCTTATGTCATTTGAATATCTTGTAATCTTACTTATGTCAATCTGGATATGATGAGATTATGATAGAATGTG
Organism: Colocasia esculenta; assembly: GCA_014218235.1. Classification (NCBI taxonomy): domain Eukaryota; kingdom Viridiplantae; phylum Streptophyta; class Magnoliopsida; order Alismatales; family Araceae; genus Colocasia; species Colocasia esculenta. Next base: position 9,258 of record JACBKR010006544.1, read on the forward strand.
GGAATGAATACCTGTTAGTATGGACTTGTTAGTTTAGTTTCTATCATGATTGTGCATATGAGTTCCGATAGTATATGCTTTTCATGTTTCAATTAATTATTGTCAATTGCATGCATGTTATGAATGATTCGTGACTCATCACGTACACCACTGCACGATTAGGAAACACCATTCTTGGGGAATTGATAGCTCTCTGCCACTCATCTGAAACGGCAAGACTAGCGATCATTTCCTTAAAACCTCTGTAAGTCTACGCTCTATGGATTCCCACATAGAGGCCGAGCTGGTTGTACCATGAAGTACCATGGAGATAGAGAGCACATGTTCCACGTACGATCTGTCATTAGTCATCCTCAGTCAAGACCTTAACGAATCATAAAACATAAGATACGTAGTTATATGCCATTTGTACTCTTGAGCTATTGTCACCTTCACTTATGACGATCATGTTCTTATTACATTGAGCTTATTATTGGAACTCCGTGGCCATAATATGAATATGTTTGTTCGGCAAAATATGGGACTTCGGTTCATTTGACTAATGCCTATGCAATAGGGGCCCTGTCTGTCCATGGAGGAGCGCCCCAACTACTTATTAACTGCGGCAGTATGGACTTTTGGTGCTTGGCATAGCACAAACGAATACGCAAGATTTGTATGAATGTGACTTCGTTCGATATGATCTGTGTGATATGATACGTCTGGTCATGTGAATACATGATATCTGTGAATATGGCCAATTCATTTTGATATGATCTACTCTTGAATTACCTGTCCATTGTATATGCAACTTGATATTTGATTTGATATGACATCCATTCTATTCCGCTATTCAACTTGTTAGAAAAGCATGCATTCTCATCATGTTCATGGGCATATCTTGCATATTTAAAATATTAATCATGTATACCATACATATTGAGATGTAAATCCTACTGAGCTAGTTCGCTAACCCTATCATCCTGTCCTTTTCAAGTAGTGATGATGAACCAGGGGGTCCGATGGGGCAGGGGCAGAGTCATAAGCACCCGATACTGAGAAGATAAGTTTTGGAATAGATATTGAATAGACAATGTATTAGAGAAACATTTTCATTTGAATAATGAACCTTCTTAGTTGGTTCTTCTTATGTAAGGTTGTAACTAGTGAATGATATGGAATAAAGAGTACTTTGGATGACAATATCATGGTCCCAAATGAGTTCTTATGTTCAATTGCGACTCTGCGCTATTCTACTGTGATACGTCCCTTTGTATTGTTCACGCACCTCGGTATTTATTCCACTGCAAATATCGGGCGGACATCGAGCGCTTTGGTTTTGTGCTGTCTGGAGCCTTGGTGCATTGTTGTACCTTGGGTGGCTCAAGGGCTTTTGATAGCACTCTGTGTTAGCCTGTGCCTTGTGGTTGTACCGTTACTGTTGTGGGGTGGCTGTTTTGCCTCGTCTAGGTAGCCCTATCGATGTTATGCCAGGCTTTGGTCATGGCCAGTGCCCCGATTTTCCCTCTCACTCTGGGAGCGAGTTTGTTCGGTTGTGGTACCCTACTTCGGTTTGGGTCCCTATGAGGTCGACGTGTTGTCCTCGACCTCTGCGGTTGTTTTCGTTTCCGTGTGGTTGTGCGTGGCGTTTGTGAGTCTGGAACCCGATGGCGGAGTCTCCTATCAGTTTGTATGGTGACAGTGAGGCTATTGGCTTGCTAGTACTCGACCACGTGGTTGTCGAGTTGTAAGGTGTCTGGCTTTGACTTAACCTCTGACATCTTCCGTGTTTCCGTCGCGGTGTGCCACATTGTGGAGTGTGTAGTTCCCATTTTTTTGGCTCCGCATGCGTTGGGTGTCCTTGTCAGACAACGAGGAAGGACTGGCTAAGACCTAGTGGTGACAGTGGATGCCATTTTCGCGTATTGAGGTTTCTCCGCATGTGTTGCTGTCCCTATTGGACCGCAAGGAAGGTCTAGGTGAGACCTAGCAGTGACAGTAGATGTCGTTCCGTGTGTTGCGAATCCTCTGCGAGCGTGGTATTGCTCTGGTCCTCGTTGCTCGCGTGGCTTCTTGGTTAGGCCGGTCACCGATGCTAGTTGCTGCTAGTAGCGTGAGGCCGTTCCCCTAAGACTTGTGGTCGGTTCTTAGGCGATTGTTGTGTGCTGTTAGCAACTACGTCCTTTGTCGGTTTTACTGGCGACAGAGTGGGGTTGCCGATCGGATTGTCCCAACAGCGAGGTCTTTAGTGGCTGTAGCCGTGCATTTTTTGGCTGGCGTTTTCCACTGTTAGGGCCGGATTTGGCGTCGCTCAACACCTGTGGGGTTGTCGTTCCGTTTGTGCCCCATGTGGCTGGAGTGAGCCGTCGATTTCTCAGCTCAGTGCTCCACTCAGGATCACAGCTTGTGGTGAGCCGTTCGGTTTTCAGTTGTGTGCCCCCATGTGTTGGGAGCCCGTTGTATGAGCCGTTGGTTTTCCGACTTTGTGTGCTCTGTGCATGTTTGGTTGTACGATTGTCGCCACGAGGAAGTCGTGTTAAGACTTAGTGGCTTTTTTCGCGCTGGTCTTACGTTTGCTCCCTGTGTTTCATTTCTTGCCT
>JACBKR010006545.1:0-11549 GCA_014218235.1 Colocasia esculenta
CATGTAATCTGACTATTTCCTTCACATATAGTGCAGCCAGAACATCTACTGACCACTTATTCTTCACTGGCAAGAAGTGAGCCGACTTCGTTAAGCGGTCGACAACAACCCACATACCATCGAATCCACCTCTAGATTTGGGTAGTCCAAAAATAAAGTCCATCCCTATACCTCCCACTTCCATGCCGGGATTTCTAGGGTTTTGGGAAAACTGTTGGGTCGCAAGTGTTCAGCCTTGACCTTTTGACATGTTAAGCATCGGGCGACATATTCGCCACCTCTCTCTCATATTAGCCACACCAAAAGCTTCTTTTCAGATCTTGATACATTTTGGTAGTTCCCGGATGAATGGTATAACTGGTCTTGTGTGCCTCATCCATAATCATTTTCTTTGTCCAGCATGGTCGGGTACACAGACTTGATTTCGGAACAATAGTCTTCCATATTCAGTTAAGGAGAAATCCGGCCTTTGTTGTTGTTGTTAACGTTGTTGTTGCGAAGGTTGGAGCAATATTAGGTGCTCCCTTCTTGACGAAGACCGGCTTGGAGTTGTCCTTGCCCCTCATGCCCTCTACTTTGGCCATGGTGTCTTCTACCAGCTGAGCTCTTTGGACCATCTCAGTGTAAGTTTGAATGTTGTGTGGTCCGAGCCTTTCAATGAACATGGGCCTGAGCCATCCATGAACGATTCGCTTTAAGTCTTTCAGTTCCCACCAGGGTGGGGCATACACCGCAAGACGCGCAAACTGAGCCTCATACTCAGCTACGGCCATCCCTCTCTGTTTCAGTGCGGCAAAACTCCGCTGCCTTCTTCTCCTTGACTCTCTCAGAGAAATACTTTCCCCGGAATATCTCCAGGAATCCGTCCGACTCAATTCAGCTACATGCAGAGGGGCCGAGGTGGCCTTCCACCATGCTCGGGCATCCTTGGAAATTGAAAAGTGGCCAGTACCACCTTCTCCCTATTAGTGCATTGCATTGCTTGGAAGATCCTTTCTATTTCTTCCTGCCAGTTTGCCTCATCTGGGTCAGGGGATCCAGAGAAACGAGGAGGGTTTAAACTCCTAAAATTATGGTGCAGATCACCGGCTCCATTCCTTGCAGCTCCAGCCTGATTTCCAGCCTGAACTATATTTTGCAGGGCCTGCGTAAGTCAGGCCACAGTGTTCTTGCATAGCTTGCACTGGTTGCGAGCCATTGCAGTTGTGTGAGTGTTATGAGGGTTCCTGAGAAAAGGAAGGAAACCAATTAATGTCTCTAGATACATTATCAGAGTCAATGGGTAGGAGTGTTTAATCTTTCTAACATATACCCAGTCTCTACCCATTCTCACCAGGTACTGTATTTAATTTCAGACCTAGGTTCCATAGGTATCTCATAATACCTGACATCATATCTTATCTGAGATATTCTATTTTGGAATCCAGGCTCTGATACACTAAATTGTCACGTCCCGAGAATTACGCAGCGGATATTATTAATTAATTCGAGTCGATATCCCGAGACGTGAACAGTCGGCAAATAAGCCTCTAGCTAGCACGCACTAATTGTGTATCAACACAACATCATAATAGGGCCCAAATGTTGAACTCAATTATAAATTGTATTCAAATCTCAACTCTTTGTATTCAAATGAAAACTAGTACAGGACTAAGACTCAATAAAAGGGAAAGTACATTTAATCCTCACTTCCTACTACATGGTACTAACACTCGAAGCAAACTACTATAACTGGACTCATAGTTGGAACGCTCTTCACTCGGACGCATTCCCATCCTCGACTTGCTCTTCCTCTTGAACTTCATAGTCACCTAGATGGGGTAAAAGTAGGGAATGAGCAAACTAGCCCAGTAGGATTTATATCTCAATGTGCGGGCAATGATATAAGTGATTAACATTTTAGAACTAGGCAAGTACGATGAATGATATGCAAGTATGAATAAAACTCGTTAAAACATGATATATAAAACAAGCTAGAGAGAGTGATTATGATAGTACAAGATTGTGAACAAGATGACAAGATAGAACTAGCAATAGATCACTTTATACAAGCACGCAAGATTTCAATGATGTCAAGAACGCAAGATATCAATAATTGCATTAAAGCAGGATGGCCATATCACGCAAGCAAGCAAGCAAGAATGTACGAGCACGATAATGTAACACTAATCAGGCACGTAGACACTAATGTACACCGAGAAAAGATCCATCAAGAATGTACACCAGGACACGTGTATGTGGTATTGTATCTATCATTCAACAAGCAAGCAGGACTCCCAGCGCAGATGCAACGCCAGTAACATTATACCCCATGGTTAACAGTATATTTATGACTCGCCGTCATTGGGGCTAGACTGGAGCCCTTGGACACACGCCGTGCCCTGTCAGCATCTCATGAAAATTTTTAAATGTAGATACCCACAGTCATTAATAATGGCCAATGAGAGTTTCAATAAGTAAGCATATGTAATGTCATGTTCATGATGATGAGGAGAACAAGTAATAAGTAATTGAACATGATTTCATGAGTACAATGGTCAAGAGATAAATTCGGCAGCATAACGGTACGATTTATACTTTCGTTCAATCTTTACATTAATGGCTTTAGTCCAGTTTGTAAGTCACACTCACGAGAACAAGAAGAGAAAGGAAGTGCGTGCTATCTCCAGGGAACTTCAATGTACAACCAACTCGTCGGCCTTGGGGAATCCATGGTCAGAGGAGATTACGGAGGCCTTGGTGAAAAGGTTGCTAGTCTACCGATTCGGAATGACCGTAGAGAGTTTCCAATTTCCCAAGAAGGGGCTGCCTAATCGTGCAAGTGTATAGTGATGTACGTCTCTCAATCACAAACTATCGGTCTCAAACTCGCGGGAAGCACTTAACAATATAACATGGAATAAACTATGCACTTTAACTAATCATGGTTTGCAAGATTTTATGATAACCATTATCATTTAAACGTGGAAGAATAGTAGGAAGATTAAATCACAAGAAGCATGAATGGATCATAACATTTAAGGAGCACTTAGAATAGCATTCATGTAATTTAAGCTTTTAAATGGGTTAAACACTTTTTAAGCCATTAAGATAACCACCATGCAATGATCAGTCTCAAAACATGTGAATTACACACTAAATATTACATTAACCAGACCTCGGGTATAGTGGTTAGGTTTGCAGGAAAGTAAGTGGGGTTAAATGGCAAATCCTGAGATCGCGACATGGCCATATAAGGAAGGTGACAGGGTCTCTCAGGCCCGGGTCAGGTCGCGACAGGCACATAAGAGGAAGGCGACAGGGTGTTGTCAGGCCGGGGTCAGATCGCGACAGACTCCTGTAAGGAAGGCGACGGGTCGAGACCAGAAGGCGACACAGGGGTGTGAACATCGCGACGGGGAAGTCAGATCAGGCGGCCAGTTAGCGACGGAGCGCACGTCGCATTCAGAAGGCGACTATAGGGATGTCGCAACCAGACCTCTGAACGCGACCTATCGGGCCGTCGCGTTCACAGGGTCCGTGCCTGACTCTGACAGAGAAAGGACAATGCTTTGGATTGCGGACCAGACTTTCCTTCTTTTGACACAGGGTTGTTCTAAAATAGAGAACAAATTGTACAGTGCATGAAAAATAACGAAACTAGTTTTAAAACAACCTAGACATGCAAGGGTACTTCCAGTAAATCGGAATTTGAAAATAAGGATGGTTTCGATAGACTTTAATCAAGTCAAACACAACATAATACCAAGTGAAACCTGACAACGTAGTTTCATACAGCAATCCTATTACCATGCTTATAACTCTTTAACTAGTGAGATTTAGACAAAACGTTCAACACAAAACCTGAAGAGGATAACTAGTAGAATAACTTTCATGTTATGAGTTTACTCTAATTCGGTCTTGAATCACAGACAACACATGAAGAACAGGAAAAGCCCTAACCGTGCACGACTTTGGAAAAATGCTTATAATTCAAAATCTACTAAATAAAATTCGATGAACCAGAGGGAAATGAAAGTTAACTTGATGCTCTACACATTGGTATAGGAGATGTTAAGATTTGGCCCGAGAAAACCTACCTTTTGGGTTGATGAAGTCTCGTTCTTCCAGAAAACCCGTGTTCAGACCACTTGGAGGAAACGCTTACTACTCCGTGTATACTGCATGGAATTTGGGCATTCCACTTGGGTTAGAACGTAGACTTGACCTCTTTCCAGGGGTATAAGCCTTGCACGATGGGATTTAGGTTTGGCCTACCTTTGATCGGCTACAAGAAGGTGGTTTGTGCTGGTCGTAGCAGAAGAACGAGGGAAGAAGATGAGCTTGGTATGCTTGATCTCCTACTCTCCAGCCACAAGAGCTCCTCCACACGACCCCAGCAAGTTCTAAACTCGTCCCTAGGGTTTGGGTGCAGAGTATTTAAGTAACCATGGTGTTTTGGAGTCATATCATGACTAGGAAAGAAGGGTTGCGGGATTGGCATGTTGCTTTCCTAATTTTGATGATTTCTTCCTCCATTAGAGTGTCTTGCCATCAAGCAACTTCCATGGATGGGTAGGCACGATTTGGGTTGCTAAAAGTGCATGATTGCATCCCAATTAAACCCTAATTACCCCTTTTTAATTCACTCTATTTAGAGTTACGAATTTCCATGCATTTTCTAGCTTTTAGTGTTTTGGGTCATATGTGATCCATGGCCCAATTAAGATATTGGGTCATTAATATATAATGTTGGAAGTCTCTCCAACATCTTTATAATTTTTGGTTGCGTCGTATTTCCGTGTTAACGTTTTCCGACTTGTTTCCTAATTCGGATAATGGTCACCATGTGATGTTCACTTGGTTAATCGGATTTTTCATCACACGAATTCCTTCGTGGAACCCTTAAGAATAATGTGTGGGGTTGATTTCCCATTTTTACGGATTTTTCCTATGTGATTCAGCACATACGATAATGATACGTATGTTTTAAATACTCTTGTATTGTGGAAATTATTTATTCCCATTTATTCGAATTTTTTCTAATTAAAATTTCCGGGGTGCTACATACCACTTGCCGCTTAACAGAAACCAATAATGATAAATAAACGGTAAACCCAAACAAATGTACGAGCTAAAGTAGGAAAACGCCTCACTCGGGCCACGTGGACTGGCTCGCGACACTAGCTACTGACCCGGACAAACAACAAAGGACTACCTCTCATTCTCGCAGCCACGGACAGAACGTCCAGCTGCCGCTCCACTAAACCAGTAAAAAGAACTGTGGAGTCCAACTAAACCACAACACTTGCAGGTCACTGGGGGAGATTGTTGAACCACTCTCTATTTGTTCTTGTATTTTGGTGATAATAAAATTTATGATGTACTTAAATTGAATATTTTGTTCATCTGTGTCGCATCAATCTCATAGCAAAATGCTGAGTCTCACATTGATGCAATATGGAGCACTAAAAGGATAAAGTCGATGTCTAACTCATATACATCGATTTCTGTTTAAAGTGCCAAAGTAACAAGCGCTACAACGATTTGCTAAGAAATCGATGCCATAACGATTTCATAAGTGTTCGCAACGATTTCTTCTGTAAGCGCAACGATTTTCTAAGAAATCGATGCCATAACGATTTCATAAGTGATCGCAACGATTTCTTCTGTAAGCGCAACGACTTGCTAAGAAATCGATGCCATAACGATTTCATAAGTGATCACATCGATTTCTTTACTGATCACAACTATTTCTTCAGAAGATCATAACGATTTTCTTGCATAACGATTTCATAAATAATCACATCGATTTCTTTATAAATGAGCAACGACTCTTCTCATAATGATTTATGAAGTCATGCTCATAACGATTTGTTAAGAAGTCGTTCCCATAACGTTTCATAAGTCATGCTCATAACGATTTCTTCAATGATCATAACGACTTGTCTTTCACATCGATTTGTTCATAAACTTGCAACGATTTACTTGTAAATGAACAACGATTTCTCTTGATATTTTGAAAGTGTTTTTGGCGCTCATTGAAAAGTCAAATATTGTCTGACACAAAAAGCTGCATGCATAATCTTGTCAGAAAAAGATTTGACCTACTATTTTCAGTATGTTAGCAGAAGCACAGTACTATGCATCGTTTATCATAAACACTCTTTTATGCTAACACTTTCTTCTATGTGTACAGACCTCGAAGACCGTCAGAGTCTGATTAAGACAAATGAAAGGAGATGAGCAACGGCTAGAAATCCAACGGATCTCTTCAACGGATTCATTCAAATTGCTCATATAAAAGAAGAAGCTTAGCTGAAGAAAAAGAAGAGCCTTTTCTCTGAATATCTTTGAAGGAGTGTACAACTGTGAGAAGAACCTCAACGACACATACACTCAGAAAGAGAGAAGGAGCCTGAGTCCAGAAGAAGCACTCAAGCTTTCAAGCATCTCAAGCGTTCAAGCATTCAAGCACTATTGCTTTCTCTCTCTTTCTTTCTCTCCGAGCTCATTGTATATCTGGGGAGAGTCTGGGACTATGAGCTTTACACAAGTGTTTACTTGTAAAGCTTCTCAGTCTGATCTTTCTAAGAAAGATCCTTGTCCAGTTGTAGGACTGTATACAGTAGATAACCCAGCTAGGGGTTTGTGTCTAGCTGAACCAAACTGGGGTTTGTACCAGTTGTAAACTAGCTAGGGTTAGTGTCTAGCAGAACCGCACTGGGGTTTGTACCAGTTGTAAACCTAGCTAGGGGTTAATGTCTAGCAGAACCGCACTGGGGTTTGTACCAGGAGGTTGGCTTCTTTACCTGTAAGAGAAGTGGGCTGCCTTCTTGCCCGGGAAAGAGAAGAAGACCAGCTGGGGTGCTGGGTGTTGTAGTGTCCTTCAGGGGGACTGTACCCTTGGTTAGTGAAATCCCAAGAGGTTGCTTGGGGACTGGACGTAGGACTTCCATGTGGAAGGGCCGAACCAGGATAAATTCCTTGTGTCCTTTGTGTGATTATTTATTTGCTTCCGCACTACTACTCTTTATCACACTAATCTAACCAAACCTTCAAGTGTTAATTTCTGTGTTTAAGTTTCTATTTCAGATTTCGGAAAAACCTATTCACCCCCCCCCCCCCCTCTAGGTAGCTTGCTGCCGTACCAAAAGGGCCAACAAGTGGTATCAGAGCGGGTCTCTGAACTTTCAAGAAGATCCAACGATCTTAGAGCAAAGATCCATGGCAGCCAAGGATATGCTGAAGGTCAATCCGTCACCAAACCTCCATTCTTTGATGGAAAGATTATCAATATTGGAAGATGAAATGGAATGCTTCATTCGAGCACAGACTTTGATCTGTGGCAGGTAATAGAGGTAGGTGATTTCATTATTGTTCCAGCTGAAGGCACCACTGCCATTACAGCAGCTGATAAGAGTAAGCTATCTCTCTAACTTTAAGGCTAAAACTATCTATGTTGTGCTCTATTTAAAAGAGAGTTCAGTAGAGTTTCTGCATGTAAATCTGCTAAAGAAATATGAGATAAATGCAGATAACCTATGAAGGAACAGATAAAATAAAACAAACTAGGATAGATATTCTTATCTCTCAATATGAGCAATTTAAAATGCTTCCAAATGAAAACATACTACTATGTATAGATTTTCAAGTATAGTAGTAGGTTTAATTCTCTTGGAAAAATTCTTTCTAATGAAGAAACCGTTAGAAAAATACTTAGGTCCTTAACTATTTTATGGACACCTAAGGTAACTGCTATTGAAGAGGCCCATGATTTAACCAAATTATCAATTGATAATTTATAGGTTCTCTCATGGCACATGAAATAAATATGGAGCGATTATCTGAAAGCTCATCTAAGAAGAAATGTACTAATGCTCTTAAAGTTGCAGCTACTCCTTCCACTTCTTCTTCTTCTAGTTCCAGGATGCAGATTCTGAAGACGGTAATATGGATGAAGTATTGTCCAAGCTTCAGAAGATTTTGAAGAAGAAGAAAAACGGATCAAGAAGGATCCAAAGAAAGAGAAAAAGGAAAAGAACCAGTCTGCTATGAATGCAAAAAACCTGGACATCTGAGACCAGACTGTCCAAGGCTCAAGAAGATTGGTCAATCTGATACCCAAGAAGCAGCACAAGAAATTTAAAAGAAAAGCCATGGCGGCTGCATGGGAGAATGATGAGGTCACAAGCTCTGAATCATCAAGCTCAAATTCCGAAAAGGAGCAGGTAAATCTAGCCCTCATGGTGGGACTAGATGAGGTACATTCTGACTCATTTTTAATTCTTGCACAGATTCAGGGTCAGAATCAGAAGACTTAGAAGACGTCTTTAATGAACTGTATGAAAAACATAAAGGGGTTGTAAAATAATTAAAAAGTCTGAAAAACAACTCTACTTGCTTAGAAAACACCAATTCTGATCTTAAATCCGAATTGGAGCAACTAGAAAAACAATTAAAAGACAATAAAGACAATATTATCTTTTGAATGAAAATTTAAAAAATAAGGACAATGAAAAGTTAGAGTTAGAAGAAAAATTAAAACTCTAACTAAATAAAATCTGTATTTAAAAGAATCAGTTAAAAATTAATAAAAGGAAAAACTTCTTTAGCTCTATGTTGAAAGGTCAAAACCTGGAAATAACAAGCAATGTCTTGGATACAAACCTCCTGAAAAGGAAAACAAGTCATATTTCCTGAAAAATATCCATTACCAAAATTTGTAAGAGAAACCAAGTTACCTCAGAAAATGGCCCCTGTAAAAGAAAATGTTTTAAAAAATTATGTCCTAAACAGACATCATAAACAATAAGAACTGCAAAATAGATTATATTCATTGTTGTTCTCATTGTAATAAATTAGGACACACAGTAACACCTGCACAACAAGGCACTTAGTTTGGATCCCAAAGGTTTTTCATGCATCTAACCATCAAGGACCCAAAAAGATTTGGGTACCTACCTCTGAGTAATGTATTTGCAGGTTAGCCTTGGAGCATCAAAAACCAAGAATGCTCAAGGCAGAGTGACTGCAGATTCTTCATTCAAATCACATCTGAAGAAAGAGTAGTCACAAAAATGAATTAGTCTTTATTACTAACATTATTTGCAAGTTTCATTCAGGTGGAGTCTCTCATTCAGGGGGAGTCTCCTTATCAACTATCCTTGTTGAACCCCTCAATGGTAAGAAATTCTCTCAAGGGGGAGAGAAATCCCTGGTAAGATCCTTCCTTTTTGGTTAGTGACAAAGGGGGAGAGTTTGTATGATTTTCTGAAACCTCTATGCTTTATATATATTCTTGTCAGAAAATTCTCATAAATTTTGTCATCACCAAAAAGGGGGAGATTGTTGAACCACTCTCTATTTGTTCTTGTATTTTGGTGATAATAAAATTTATGATGTACTTAAATTGAATATTTTGTTTCATCTGTGTCGCATCAATCTCATAGCAAAATGCTGAGTCTCACATTGATGCAATATGGCGCACTAAAAGGATAAAGTCGATGTCTAACTCTATACATCGATTTCTGTTTAAAGTGCCAAAGTAACAAGCGCTACAACGATTTGCTAAGAAATCGTGCCATATGATTTCATAGTGTCGCAACGATTTCTTCTGTAAGCGCAGACGATTTTCTAAGAAATCGATGTCATAACGATTTCATAAGTGATCGCACGATTTCTTCTGTAAGCGCAACGACTTGCTAAGAAATCGATGCCATAACGATTTCATAAGTGATCACATCGATTTCTTTACTGATCACAACTATTTCTTCAGAAGATCATAACGATTTGCTTGCATAACGATTTATAAAATAATCACATCGATTTCTTTATAATGAGCAACGACTCTTCTCATAACGATTTATGAATCATGCTCATAATGATTTTTTAAGAAGTCGTTCCCATAACGATTTCATAAGTCATGCTCATAACGATTTCTTCAATGATCATAACGACTTGTCTTTCACATCGATTTGTTCATAAACTTGCAACGATTTACTTGTAAATGAACAACGATTTCTCTTGAATATTTGAAAGTGTTTTTGGCGCTCATTGAAAAGTCAATATTGTCTGACAACAAAGCTGCATGCATAATATTGTCAGAAAAAGATTTGACCTACTATTTTCAGTATGTTAGCAGAAGCACAGTACTATGCATCGTTTATCATAAACACTCTTTTATGCTAACACTTTCTTCTATGTGTACAGACCTCGAAGACCGTCAGAGTCTGATTAAGACAAATGAAGAGAGGAGATGAGCAACGGCTAGAAATCCAACGGATCTCTTCAACGATCCATTCAAATTTCTCATATAAAAGAAGAAGCTTAGCTGAAGAAAAGAAGAGCCTTTTCCTGAATATCTTTGAAGGAGTGTACAACTGTGAGAAGACCTCAACGACACATACACTCAAAGAAAGAGAGAAAGAGCCTGAGTCCAGAAGAAGCACTCAAGCTTTCAAGCATCTCAAGCGTTCAAGCATTCAAGCACTATTGCTTTCTTTTCTCTCTTCTGTTTCTCTCCGAGCTCATTGTATATCTGGGGAGAGTCTGGACTGTGAGCTTACACAAGTGTTTATCTTGTAAAGCTTCTTAGTCTGATCTTTCTAAGAAAGATCCTTGTCCAGCTGTAGGACTGTATACAGTAGATAACCCAGCTAGGGGTTGTGTCTAGCTGACCAAACTGGGGTTTGTACCAGTTGTAAACTAGCTAGGTGTATTGTCTAGCAGAACCGCACTGGGGTTTGCACCAGTTGTAAACCTAGCTAGGGGTTAGTGTCTAAGAACCGCACTGGGGTTTGTACCAGGAGGTTGGCTTCTTTACCTGTAAGAGAAGTGGGCTGCCTTCTTGCCCGGGAAGAGAAGAAGACCAGCTGGGGTGCTGGGTGTTGTAGTGTCCTTAAGAGGGACTGTACCCTTGGTTAGTGAAATCCTAAGAGGTTGCTTGGGGACTGGACGTAGGACTTCCATGTGGGAAGGGCCGACCAGGATAAATTCCTTGTTCCTTTGTGTGATTGTTTATTTGCTTCCGCACTACTACTCTTTATCACACTAATCTAACCAAACCTTCAAGTGTTAATTTCTGTGTTTAAGTTTCTATTTCATTTCGGAAAAACCTATTCACCCCCCCCTCTAGGTTAGCTTGCTGCCGTACCAAAAGGGCCAACACTAAAGCACATCATTCACAACACACGAGCAATCCACAGATCAAACACGGGAAATCTCCCTACCTTTGCAAAGCAGGCGAAGTACGGAGCCCACACGACGTTTCCCCCGCTCCACGCAGTGTCCTCGCGGCGAGAACACGCCAAACTAAGTTCCAACTAGTCGAATCGCCCAGAAAATCCTCCAACACAACCCCCTGGCCGAGCAGAGCTCATGTGAGCTCTGTTCTGCCGGGTTCTATAAAACCACTTCACTTAAGAACGCGACGCCAAACTGTGTCGCGACCTGAACGTGACACACTAGTCCGTCTCCTTCAATAAGTCGACGTCAGCAAGCTCGCCCTATGCGCACACGTGTGTGCATGCATACGAAACAAAAAACAACGGTTTCATGAATGCGACGCC
>JACBKR010006546.1:0-11800 GCA_014218235.1 Colocasia esculenta
AAATATTTTTTTCCTCTACAAGTATTGCTGCAGCTACATCGACCAAAATGTTAGTGAATAAAATGTAATAAAACTTTATTTTTAAATTATTATATTTCTATTTTTTCCATAATCAAGTTATTAAAATTGAAAAATAAGAATATTTAAATTTTATATTCTCCCTCCCCTTACACCCCCCCCCCCCCAAAAAAAAACCCCTTCTCTCCCCCCCCCCCTCTCCTGAAAAAAGGGTCGGCATTTTAAACCCCTGCCTTCCCTTCCCCCTTGAAACCCCCGCGCTTCCCCCCTCTCCTGAAAAAAAGGGCGGCATTTTAAACCCTGCCATCCCTTCCCCCCCCCCTGAAACACCCTGCCATAATCTCTCCCCCACCATCGCCTCCGAGCTGTTGCTGAGCCCACACCGCCGGAGCGCCGCCGTATGGTGCCTTCCACCGCCGCCTTCGTAGGTATGTGACTCCCTTCAGCGCTGCCTCCTCCTTCTCCTATTTCCACCTCTCCCTTCTCCTCATGTCTATTCTTTCTCTGCTCCCCCCACCGACGGGGGAGTTCGACCTCTGGAAGACGGTGGAACTCGTGTCTCCAACCCTTGTCTCTATCCCATCCCCCAACCCCGGTCTCTGCTCCCCCCACAGACGGTGAAGTCATGCTCAGCAATTCATATTTATGTGGGTTTTAAATTTGATCTATGCATGTATAGCAATTTATCACTGCACACACCTCACGAGAGGTCTTGTAACAGTTAGCCCTTAAGTAATCCTTCCCTTTGTAACTTCATTCTAAATTTATGTTTAAATTATAATGTCTCACATTATGATTTTATTTTTTTGCATGTAGCTTGAGCTTCTCCCCACAACTGGACTTATTATTAGTCACTGTCTTTACCGTTGGCAAGAAAGGTATGTGATCCGCGAGTCTGGGTGGTGGCTCACTTTTATAATATACATTGACATTATAATCGGTGTGGTTATGTGAATGTGATCCAGCGAGCCTGGGTGGTGGCTCACTTGTATAATGCATATAGACTGAAATGTTGTCTGGTTATGTAAATGTTGCCGGATTTTTCAGTGAGATGTATGTGTGTACATGTATGTTAAATATTATGTATTGTGATTGTGTATGAATATATGGAAATGATGTCTATTTCTTACTTGACATTTGCTTTGTGTGCAAAATATGTTTGTGTCATAGAATGGCTGAATTGGATAAGAATTGATGGATATTCCTAATAGGCTAGACCCTAGGTATGTCAATGGAGTTGAAGAATTTTTAGAGTTTGCATATCATGATGAGAGAATAGGATTTAGACATGGAGAAGACAAAGAGTTGATTCAATGTCTATGTCGAAGATGTTGCAATGGCTTCATATTTAGAAGGGACCGTGTGCATGAGCACCTAATATGTGACAGAATATGGTTAAATTATCGGACTTGGCTGTCATACGGTGAGCAAGTACACGATGATACCCGGACACAAGAGACACAACTTTTCAAATCAGAAAATGAGGTAGAATTCGATTAAGTCATGGACATGCTACATGATTTTCAAAGGGATATTGTGCCCGTTGGAGAAGATGAGGAAGAACCGAATTCGAAAGCACAAAAATTTATAAGTTATTAGAAGAGGCAGACTCCTTTGTATGCTGGTTGCAAAGATTTGTCTAGGTTGAAGTTCATTTTGAAGTTGATACCATGAAATCATTGAATGGCCTTATAGCCAAATGTATGAGTATGAACTTGTGTTGTTTAAACAAGTTTTGCCTAGTGATGCATTTGTACCTGAAAATTGGTATGAAGCAAAGAAGATTGTCAAAGCATTGGGACTTAGTTATGAAAAATTGATGCATGTAAAAATGATTGTGTGTTATTTTGGAAAGAAAATGAAGATAAATTTCAATGTCTAGAGTGTGGTACTTCAAGATATAAAGATAATACCTCAAAAAGTAGTAAGAAGGTGGCAAGAAAGGTATTGCACTATTTTCCTTTAAAGGATAGATTGCAATGCCTATTTCTCTCATCAAAGACAGCTCAATGGATGACATGGCATAATGGCAGTCGTCCTTACTAATCTGAGGGTGAGATGCGTCATCCTGCAGATTCTCCGACATGGAAAGACTTTAATCAGTTGTACCCAGATTTTGCTTCTGAAAGCCGTAATGTTCATCTTGGCTTAGCCAGTGATGGGTTTAATCCCTCAGGACATGTCTTCAAAGTACAGTGTATGGCCATTTGTACTGATGACTTATAATTTGCCACCGTGGAAGTGTATGAAGTCAGCTTACATGATGATGTCATTATTAATTCCCGGTCCAAAAGCTCCAAGAAATGACATTGATGTCTACTTACAACCATTAGTAGAATAGTTAAACGACTTGTGGGATAATAGGATCGAGACATATGATGCTGTAAAGAAGCATAACTTTACTTTGTGAGCCGCCTTGTTGTGGACCATAAATGATTTTCCAGATGATGCAGACTTGTCTGGATGGAGTACTAAAGGGAAGCTCACATGTCTAATTTGCAATGATCAAACATATTCTCTTCGTCTTCCTCACAGCAAAAAACAAGTTATTTAGGGCATCATCGTTTTCTTCCAATAACACACCGATGGAGAACGCATCAGTACAAAGATAATTTGATGGTCGACGTTGTGGTGAAGGAAAGTTAATAATGAAGACAGGTTATGAATTGTGGAGACAACACAAGAGATGGACCTAGTAAGGTTTGGCAAGCCTTTCAAAAAAGGGTTGGAGAACTTAAGAAAAATTTAGAAAAGAACAAAAATTGGAAGAAGAAGAGCATTTTCTTCAGATTTCTGCCGTATTGGCAATTCTGATCATTCGTCATCATTTAGATGTCATGCATATTGAAAAAAATTTGTGACAATATTCTTGACATGTTCAATTTGTCGGGATAGAGAAACAACCTCAACTCAGAAAAGATTTACAAGTGTTGATAATTCGTCCAGAACTACATGCTTACAAGAATTCAGTGCGCTTTACAGATGCTATTTATAAGTTGAACAATGCACAAAAGTCTCGTATATGCAACTTCATCAAGAATATAAAAGTTCTAATGGCTATTCCTCAAACCTCTCGAGATGTTGATATGGGTAGCAAAGCAATTGCATGACTGAAAGTCATGATTCATGTGTACATGCAAGTGTTGCTTCCTTTAGTACTTCATGGTATCATTACTAAAGAAGTGGTAGATCCAATTATTCAGCTTAGTCAATATTTTAAAGCTATTTGTTGAAAGAAGTGTGGGACAAGCAAGTTTGTTGAGATGGGAGCCGATATTGTAATTATCTTATGCAAGCTGGAGCAGATTTTTCCACCGTCGTTCTTTGATGTTATGATACATCTAACGGTGCACTTGGCATATGAAGCAAGGATGTGTGTTCTAGTTCAATATCAATGGATGTATCCAATTGAAAGATATTTAAAGAAATTGAAAGATTATGTGGGTAATAAAGCTCGAGTGGAAGGTTCACTTGCACAAGGATATCTTGTGGAAGAATGCAGTTTATTTATTTCGATGTACATGCAAGAAATGGATGATCACAATACTAAAGATAGAAATTATGATGGTGGTCCATTTGGCACTCTTATGGAGAAGTGTCTATGTTTACAGTAGTTGGTCGTCCAATAAAGTGCAAACGAGTACCCAGAACATTGTCAGAAGCTGAAGGAGATTTAGCACATATATATTGTTTAATCAAGTTCACATATTGTACATTTTCAGTGGAACATGAAGATGCACTTGCAAGTGGAAGGAATATAAATGATATTTCCTCATGTGGTTTCCATCACATGTCCAAGAACTGAAGAATTTACATGACCCATGCTACACTGAGGAACTCGAGATTTTATCACTCAGTCTATCAAGATTGGCAACATCATTTTTTGGGTATATTACAAATGGCTTCAGATTCTGCACAAGCTTACTGACTCTACCAAATCCACACAACTTTGCAGTGTTATTGTCAATCTGAGCTTTATTAATATTATTGAATATCTTTTGAGAGAAACAAACAAATTGTCTTATTTGAATGCGAATGGTGGATATGTATAATAAGGACCGAGGTTTCAAAGTTGATGAACATGGAGTTGTATCTTTAATACACATCGCAAATTAGGGACTAATGAACCATTTACATTTGCAAGTCTTCTATGTAGATGACAACAATGCTGCAGGGTGGGTAATAGCTGTTAACTCACCACCTATAAGTTATTATAATATGTGTAACGGTGCAAGTGTGATGATGAAGAGCCCTATCAAGAAGACCTTGTTGATGTGCCTGTGATGTTAAATATATAGATATCCATGTACAGCCTCAAAGTGAAGAATATATACACGTGAATTTTTATATTTTGTAAGTATTTAATTTTTTCATGTCTAGTGGAGTCGACCCCATGGTTCTTAATGGGTCGACCCTGCATTCCTAGGTTTTGGTTCTGGGAAATGGGGTCGACCTCATGTTTCAACTGAGATCGACCTCAAAAGAAAACATGGTGTAGTGGGGTCGACCCCATGGTTCCTCATGGGTCGACCCTCTAATCCACAGTTTTTTGGTTGGGAAATGGGGTCGACCTCAGGTTTCAACCGCGGTCGACCTAAAAAGACAACATGGTGTGGTGGTGTCGACCCCATGGTTCCTCATGGGTCGACCCTCCATTCCTCAGTTTTGGTTATGAGAAATGGGGTCGACCTCATGTTTCAACTGAGGTCGACCTTAGAAGAAAACATGGTCATCGCAAGGGGATTGTTCTTAAATGCATGTATATTTATCTCATATCTTTTTCACTTTTTCACAACCTCTTTTCCTTTACGCTTCTTCACTTTGCTAGTAGGGTTTCATTTTTGTACATTAAAGATGATTCACAGACCTCATATATATTTTTTATTATTTTGTTAAATATCCTTCATTCAACATGGTTTAAGAGTTCAGCAAGACCCGTCGGTCGGCCCAGCATACCACTCTAGGGGAGTCATCCCATGCGCTGGGACTGGCTTCCCATTCACACGTATCGACTTCACAGGAAGGGGGGATCCAGACACAGGCAGGGGCTTCAGCCTCACAGTATGCACATGTACATTCCAGGCATCAGCTTCACAGGCAGGAGCTTCAGTCTCACAGTCTGTACATCCACAAGCAGGGGCTTCACAATCAGGAGGGCTACACACCCTCGTTCCTTACCAGATGTCGCAAACTCTCTGAGCATGCAACCATCAGTCCTCAAACTCCTGGGAGTGCATCCTCAGTTGCTTCAGGTTTACAATGTTTTTTATTTCTTGAATTTTATTTGTATAATTGCATTCACTTCATCTTTTTCATTTTCATTTAGTTGGCACCACTAGACGTGGGAAAGGTCCTTCTAGGGCGACAAGCATCAGGATCCTACCTCCAGGCCAGACCGTTCTTATAGATCTAGAAGGGGGATCTTCAGTTGGTTCATATGCTCAGCAATTTACTACATATATTGGAGTTTGTAATAGAGTGCATTGCAAGCTATGGCAGCAAGACTACATGACCCTTCCTCCTGAAAAGAAGGAGGCTATTTTGAGAGACCTACAGGTAAAAAAATAATTATTATTTAGGTTTATAAATTTTCATTTCTATAGTTATAATGACATGATCATATATGATGATTATGTAGCAACATTTCACTTTTCTCCAGTCTCCAGCCATAGACACCGACATTCTTCGCCATATGGAGAAATGCAAAGGAAGCAAAGGTCCCACTTGAAAAGAAAAGTAAATTTTTTTACTATTATGTAGTATTTTGCACCCACATTCTTATGTAACTTGTGCTTGTGTATGATAGTATTTTGCAGGATGACCATTTAAGGATGCATGTAGTAATTTGCCACCAAGTATGATTCTAGTCAATGGCGGTACATGTGTGAGATATGGGATCGAGAAGATAGTAAGGTATTATTTTGTCAAATCCTATTATTTGACGGATTCAATTATTTACAATATCACTAATTATTTCCTCCTCGTGAATGTAGCGAGTTAGTGAAAGAAATAAGTCTAATCGATCACATTTATCAATGCCTTATCGAAGAGGTGGACAAATATTCATCAATTAATTAATCATTTTGTAAGTATTGATTTTAATTATTGATTTGATTAATTGATTGACATTATTATAGTCTAATTATAACTTTTAAATGTTAAATAGGTGCAAAAGAGGTCGTCATCCCACATGTCTGGAAATGTTTCAAATGATACAAGCTAGGACAGCACAGGATGGCAGTGTCTTGTGGAGCAATGAACAAAGTTGTCAAGTGATGGTAATGATGATTATATATCATAATATTAATTCATACATTCACTTATTATGTACTAATTATCTTATATTAATTACAGGATCAGATGACCCAGTTGATGAATCCCACTCCCTCAGATGAATTAGATGGCACGGCTCATCTTGTCGTACTTAGTCCAGAGGAGGCCTTCCGTCAGGTGTTTGGGAGGGATAGGCCAGGACGATCCGATGCGTGGTCGAGGACAGACTTTGAGGAGTTGGTACGGGCCATCTGAGGGTGGTAGCAGTAGCAACACTATATATTAGTGTCTCGTACAGGAGCAATCTCACCAGAAGTCTGAGATTGAAAGAATGAAAAATAATTGAAATCAGGAGTAGAGATTAGTAGCACAGAGCACAGATATAGATGTTCGAGTGGAAGCTCAAGTAGAGGCTCACGTGGAGGCTCGACTTGCTATGATAGAGAAACAGATGCTCCAAAGCATGGAACGCCGATTGAATAGTATTTTTGTACTCATACGTATGGAGTTGGTGCACCAGCTGTGGCCACCTGATGATGAGGGAGAGGGAGATCAGGGAGATGGAGAGGATGAGGGTAATTCTGGTGAGGATGAGTGAGACTTGACTATTCATTATGATCATGATTTTATGATGTAATACATTAAAATTTGAAATAAGTGTGATGTAATGAATTTAAATTTCAGTACTATAGTTGTTTTAGAAAGAGGATTATGAATGATTATGTATGTAACTTTTCATGTATACATTTAAATTTAGAGTTTTTTAGTATTTTGTAATGTCATTGTTAATGTAGTTTTGTATAACAGGTTGTAACTTTGTGAAAAAATATATTTTATTACAAATTTTTTTTAATCTGTGATGGCTGTTGGGGACGGCTACAACGTCTTCAATACGACTATTGGAGATGGCTACTGTCGTCCCGAATAAATTTATTGTGGACGAAACATGTCGTCCCAATAATACTATTCAAGACAGATGGAGCTGTCCTCAATAGCCTCACTGGAGACCACTGTGCTCCATCTCCAATAGTATCATTGGAGACTGGTGAGCATCCGTCTTCAATAACCCTGTTAACGACAGCTTCTTACTTGTCTTCAATAATGTTATTCACGACCGCTCCATAGCCGTCGCTAATATGCTTTTTTGAGATGGCCATAAAATCATCTTTTATAGATTTATCGGCGACGGCTTTTTACTTGTCTCCAATAATGTTATTCAGACGGTTCATAGCCGTCGCTAAAAAGTTTTTGATGGCTCCAAAACTGTCTCTAATAATATTACTGACGACCGTTACTTGTCTGTCTCCAATATCATTGGTGATGGCTTCGTATCTGTCTCCAATAATATCATTAGCGACGGCTTCATATCTGTCTCCATAATATCATTGGCGACGGCTTCGTATCTGTCTCCAATAATATCATTGGCGACGGCTTCGTATTTGTCTCCAATTATTATTAAAGAGGGCTTTATGTTTGTCGCTAATAAGTTTTTTGAGATGGCTTTGAACCTGTCGCCAATAATTTAATTGGGACGGGGTATTATCTGTCTCAATTAAAATTATTGGAGACGAACATTTATCCGTCTCCAATATCATTATTTGGGATGGATGTTGCTTAGCCGTCCCCAATACTATTTGTGACGGGGGTATTAGGGATGACCTAGCGACGGTCTTGTAGCCGTCCCTAATCATCAGTTGGGACGGCTCTTTTATTATTTGCGACGGCTTGCAGCTGTCCCCATAACCTCCTTTCTTGTAGTGAGAGGGCTTCTCCGGTTCTGTGCAGGTCACCAAGATTCGTCACTGTGTTCCTTGGTGACAAGTATATGTGATGTAGTAAGTGTGTCCTTCTAATGGTGGTTTGGACTGTGTGTCATGCCAACTAAGTGTAAAAGTGTGATTATGTGAATGTGAACATGTAATTGTGCAATGTGGAATATGAGCATGTGATAACGAAATGTGAAGTGTTAATATGTGATACCATGTGTAATGTGTTTTATTTATATTAAACAGCAAGCTAAACATGTGATTGAGTGTAGTAAATACATGTGAAAATGTTTAGAAACCATGTTAGGTTTGTTATTTCCTGTATATAACTCTATGTTCTAGTTTAGTAGAATTGTGCAATGATATGAATAGAGTTTGAATTATAAAGCATGTTACATGTTTTGTGTAGAAAGCATGTGTAGGATGATTATGTTATATTGACAATTGTTATAAGCATGCACCTTGTGTTTCTCCTTATTGATAAAAGACAACATACGTAAGTGATATGTGTATGGATGTTGTTCTTGGACTGCTTGCTGGGTCTTTTAGAAGACTCATCTTTACTTCGGCGTACAGGTGTGACAGGGGTCTCCACTTCTGAGGAAGACATAGTGAGGAGCGACTCCGAGCACGAGGAGTAGCTATCTTTATGGAGACTTCTACGTTGTTACTTTCTTGCATTAGTATGTAATCAATGAAATTGTGTAATGTATATAGACAATGTATTTTATTTTGGAGTTGTAATAATGTGGACATTAGTATTTCTTTTATTTCTTATAGACTGTGGATATGTGATGATGGTGGAATGAGAATTCTTCTTTTCTTTCCAATGTACTTTATTGTTATTCATATACAAATCAACCTATCGTTAGTGTTGGGTAAATGTCCCACTGTGATGGCATTCTTTGTACCGACGTGGATTGGTATAATCGTACCGGTATAAGGAGGGTCGTTACTGCAGATATTTACAAGACGGCTTTCAAGAGCAGGTACGGTCATTATGAATTTGTAGTCATGCCTTTTGGACTAGCAAATGCTCCTGCAGTTTTTATGCAATTGATCAACAGCATCTATCGGCCCTACCTCGACAAATTCTTTGTGGTGTTTATTGATGATATTCTCATATATTCCAAGACCAAGGAAGAGCATGAAGAGCATCTGAGGATCGCTCTGCTGATCTTGCGCGACAAGAAACTCTACGCCAAATTGAGCAAGTGTGAATTCTGGCTAGAGGAGGTGTCATTTCTAGGCCATGTCATATCAAAGGAAGGTATAGTTGTGGATCCTTCCAAGGTCGAAGCTGTCCTAAATTGGGAGAACGCCTCCAAGATAGTTGTACTCTTACTCGCCTTACGCAAAAAGAGAACCACTATGTCTGGAGCAAGGAATGCGAGAAAAGCTTTTAGACACTGAAGCAATGCTTGACCTCTGCAATTGTCCTCGCATTACCATCGAGGGAGAAGGATTCTCAGTCTACACTGATGCTTCTAGAATCGGTCTAGGCTGTGTGTTAATGCAGAATGAGAAGGTGATAGCCTTTCATCAAGACAATTGAAGCCACATGAGGTCAATTACCCAGTCCATGACCAAGAACTAGCTGCTGTGGTATTTGCACTTAAGATATGGAGGCATTATCTTATGGAGAACAGTTTGATGATCAGCTTATCCCCATGTAATTTAGATAAATTACATATCTATTTTGATGATTAACAAAACTAAAATAAAGGTAATCTAACAAGCTTTCCATGAGATTTGAGCACAGGAAATGAATCTCAAAAGATCAAGAAAAACTAGTAAGTCTTCATCCTGTAATATTAAAGTTCAGTGCACAAAAATTTTCTAAGTACACATCGATTTCTGTAATGTTATAACAATTTGCTTTCAAGACATAATGACTTCTACTCATATCGATTCCATAATTCATTAACGATTTCCTTACCTCTATTGATTTCATCCTCGTTAAAGTGATCGTATCGATTTCGATTTCAGAACGATTCGCTAAGTGATCGCATCGATTTCGATCACACAACGACTTCGAAATGAGCATAAGGATTTGCTCTAAAGTTCGACAAGTGAGTATAACGATTTGCTCTCACAATGTTTTTGTGTCATAACGATTCGATAAGTGAGTATACGATTTCAATCTCACAAACGATTTTCTCTCATAACGATTCGATAAGTGAGTATAACGATTTCAATCTCACATCGACCTCATAAGTGAGCATAACGATTTGCTCTCATAACGATTCGATAAGTTTCACATCGATTTGGTATTTACATCGATTCGACAAGTTACAACAATGACTTGGTCAATATCGATTTGTTCACAACGACTTAACGATTTGCTTACACTGTCATAACGATTTTATTATGAGTATATAACGATTTGTGTGTATATCGATTTGGTTATGAATGTACAATGATTCACATGAACAATGACTCATTCACACAACGATTCTATAAGTCATGTTCATATCAATTTCATGAGCTATAACAACTTGATATTCAAATATCTTGAAGTCAAAGTCATCCCATGTATTTCTCTTTTATCCTTGCATTAAATATAACCGTACATTTCTCTGCACGATGAATGTCCAGATATCTTCTATTCTTATGCTTCTGCATGTAATATCTTTATGGAAAGATAGAATGGAATTTCTATTTTGATATATTCTCACTCTAACGTTGACTGACAACAAGAGACAGCTTAGATGTCTACGTTTTAGCATTTAATGTATGCAGGTCTCTGACAGCACGACTCTATACAACGGTGGATAAAGTAGAAGCTGGAGGATATCAAGAAGTATTTTCTTCTTACTGTACGAACGCAAAGAACCGTTGACTGCAAAGGAAGGCCATGAAGTCTAACTTTCTCTGAACATAGAGACAACGAATACTTCAACGGCTACATTTTTCATAGAAGATATAAGCAGAAGACTGGTGCCTACGTAAAGACATACATCTTGAGAATTCAAAATCAGCAAGCACCATAGAAGACTCAAGTCTCACTTCATCGTTTTGTTGTAGCTCTTAGCTCTCTGTGTCTAGTGTAGAACCTTGAGAGAGCTTTTGTGAACTGAGAGTGTTCTTCTTTTGCAGATCTTTTCCGCTCAGTCTTCACTTCGGATCAAGCATTGTGCTATTAGCTTGGTCCAGGGGCGTATCATCCCTTGAACACATCTTTGTGTTATTCTCTTCGTGTTGAAGGATGACCTGGGGGTTCCAGGGTGTTTTTCCCTTCGTGTTGAAGGAAGACTTGGAGGGTTCCAGGGTGTTGTATTCCTCTTCGAGTTGTGAAGAGTAGACTATCTGCAACTAGGTGTGTAAGTGTCCTTGAGGGGGACTGTACCCTTGGGTAGTGAATCCTGAGTTGTTGCTAGGGGACTGGACGTAGGACTCCTGTGGAGAGGAGGTCCGAACCAGGATAAAATCTTGTGTAGTGTGATTACTTGCTTTGTGTTTGTTGTTACTTTTCACTAACGCTAACAATCATCAAAGTGCTTGTTGTGTGAACGTTTTCATGGACAGGTTTTAAATAACCAATTTTAAAGAATCCCATTCAACCCCCCCCCCCCCCTCTGGGCTTGCTAGCTGGGCAACAAGTGATATCAGAGCAGTCTCTTCGACAAGAAGAAGATCTAACGATCTGAAGAGAAAAGATCAAATGGCAACCCAAGGTCACTTCAAGGTCAGTCAGTAAACAGGCCACCGTTGTTCGATGGTGAAGACTACACATATTGGAA
>JACBKR010006547.1:0-11849 GCA_014218235.1 Colocasia esculenta
CAAGGTAGGTGAGATGTTGTCAGCAGAAAACAAGGAAGTAAGGCAAGGTATAGGCTTTTGTCAAAAGACCTTTTTAGTCTGACCCAATCTCTTGTACCTACAGATAAGACTTCTCTCCGCACCGAGTGTCTATTAGACAGAAGATGAAGAAGAATAGATGAAGAAGAAGATGAGCAATGCTAGAAGAGTTCCAACGGATCTCTTCAACGGATCTATTCAAGCTGCTCCATAAAAGGATGAAGCAAGGCTGAAGAACAAGATATGAGCCTTCCTGAAAATTATGAAAGAGTGTACATCTAGTGAGAAGCTTAACGCAATACACACTCAAAGCAAGAGAGAAAGAGCTCGAGCCCAAGAAGAAGTGTGCATGCAGCCATCTAAAGTTTCAAGCATTCAAGCTCTTTTTCTCTTCACTCTCTCTGTGCATCATTGTAAATATGGGGGAGAGTTTATGGCTAAGAGTTTGAGTTCCTTATTGTTCATCTTGTATAGCTCTCAGTTTGTTCTTTTTTTTCTAAGAAAGACTTGGTCCAGCTGTAGGACTGAATACAATGTTCCTCTTCCTATGTGAAGAGAAGGCCTGCAGGGTGTTGGTGGTTTCTATCCAACTGTGGGACTCTATACAGTATTCCCCTTTGGTTAAGGGAGGAACCTAGTTGGGGTTAGTGCCAGCAGAAGAACACTGGGGTTTGTTCCAAGAGGGTGGCTTTTTAACCTATAACAGAAGTGAGTTTCCTTTAACTCGGAAAAGAAGAGGACTAGCGGGGAGCTGGGGGTTTTTATATCCTTGGGGGGATTGCACCCTTGTTAGTAAAATCCCAAGATTTTTTGGGGGATGGACGTAGGTCTTCCATTTGAGAAGTACTGAATGAGGATAAAATTTTGTGTTCTTTGTGATTGTTTAATTTTCTTCCGCACTACTACTCTATCTCCGCACACAACTACATTCACTAACCAAAATTCAAGTGGTGATTTTTGTGTTTTAGTTTGAGTATTTCTGCAGCTATTCTATTCACCCCCCTCTAGAAAGCTTGCTGCCATCTCATCTACGGGCCAACAGATTTCTCCATTGAGTCGTTCCGGGGACGATGCCTATGTCGAAGGCACTATACCGGATGGCGCCGACGGAGCTGGGAGTTGAAGAGCCAACTTGAAGAGCTACTCGAGAAGGGCTTCATTCATCCTAGCTGTTCACCTTGTGGTGCGCTTGTCTTGTTTGCGAGGAAGAAGGATGGTAGTCTCAGGTTGTGCATCGATTATCGACATCTGAATCAGGTTACAGTGAAGAATATGTATATGTTGCCCAGGATCGATGACTTGTTTAACCAGTTGCAGTTGGCATCAGTTTATCGAAGATCGATTTGACGTTAGGTTACTACCAGCTGAGGATCAGGGAGTCAGACATCGCTAGAACAGCTTTCCATACCCACTACGACCACTTTGAGTTTGTCGTGATGCCTTTTGGGCTCACAAATGCACCAGCATCTTTTCACAGTGCGTTTCGAGAGTACTTGGACAGTTTTGTGGTAGTGTTGGTGGACGACATTATGGTGTACTCAGCATCAGCGAAGGGGCACGAGGTGCACTTGAGGCTCATGTTGGAGGCACTGAGGAGTCACTGCCTTTATGCCAAATTATGCAAATGTGAAATTTGGCTGAAAGAGGTGTACTTTTTGGGACATGTGGTTTCAAGTGCAGGTGTGACAGTGGATCCTGCCAATGTTGACTGTGGTGTCTTGGGGCCAGCCCACTACAGCTGCAGAGGTGCACAATTTTCTGGGGTTAGCAGGTTACTGCAGGAGGTTCATCCAAGACTTCGCCAGAGTTGCAGAGTCATTGGCGAGGTTGACCAGGCATGAGACGAGGTTCGTGTGGACGATAAAGTACGAGTAGAGCTTTCAGTAGCTGAAGAGTAGGTTGACTTCAATCCTGATCCTTGTTGTGCCATCTGGCAATGGTGGCTTTGTCATCTATACCGACACTTCAGGGATAGTCTTGGTGCCGTGTTGATGCAGCTCGGGAGGGTAGTCTCTTATGCTTCTAGACAGCTGAAGAAGCATGAGCTGAACTATCCGACTCACAACTTGGAGCTTGCAATAGTCATGTTTGCCTTGAGGTTGTGGAGGCATACTTGTACGGAGATGTGTTCAAGGTGTTCATGGACCACAGGAGGTTACAATATGTCTTCACTCAAAGGGATATGAACTTGAGGTAACGTAGGTGGGTCGAATACCTAAAGGACTATGACTTTACTCTTTCTATCACCCAGGAAAGACTAATGTCGTAGCGGATGCTTTGAGCAAGAGAGCCCACTTGAGTTCTTTGTTGGTTATACATTGGAGGTTGTTGGAGGTCGCTATGCAAAGAGTGTTCCTTCCGTCGAGCCACAGAGACAAAGCAGTGCTGACTAGTTTGACAGTCGACCATGTAACGACCCGACCTCCCGGACCACCGCTAGGGACCCCCGAAGATCGTGCCGCCACCCACGGATCCGAAGACCCGGAAGGTTAGAATTTAGTCCAGTGAGATAAGCAATGAATTCAAATAACTATACACAAGAAAGATTGTACATTAATAAAGAAATTAAGTACAACATGTCCCAAATAAAAGTACAGGTACAGAAAGAAGGCACAGTCCTTAAGGGGCATACCCCGAGAACTTGCAAAAAGGCCACTCTCAACTCACGCTACAAGAGCACTCACGCTCACAACTCACACTGCTGGCAATGCACGGCACAACAAACTGTGACCACGACCATCCGACACGAACTCCTGCGACAGCGAGTCCCTACATGAAGAGAGTGGGGGGGTAAGCCTCGTGAACAAGGCTCAGTAGGGATTACCTGTCCCTTACTAGCCAAAGTAGCAGGAACTCCAACAAAGCAGAAGCAAAACTACTCTACAAAGCAGTAAAGTGAGAAACACCTATTGCAGAGTACTACAAAGCAGTGAAAATAGAGTAAACGCCTCGACCACAACCCGGGTCAGGCCAAACACGACTCCCGCAGAACCAGCGGAGTCAAACACATGCGGAAGCAACTAGAGCAATGCCACGACCTGCAAGCAGGGTCAGGCCAGAGCAACACAATGCGGAAGCAAACCCTCAGCAAACACCCGCCGAGACAAAGAAGCTCACGGAACACCGGAGCGACCACGTGAGACCAGAGTCTCATGACATAAGCACCCACATCCCAGACCTCCACGAGGTCGGGAAGGAACAACTAGGTGTCACCATGCGAGACACCGAACACCATGTGAGAAGAAACATCCGACCATAGGCACAGCCACCTCAGACCTCCACAAGGTCGAGGGTCCACAAGCAGAAACACACCTGCACCTTGGACACTCCATGAGGTCAGGGATCTACACCTACCAGTGCCACCACGAACGGCACCAAGGAATGGGTTACCGAGACTGCAGTGGGGTGTCACAAGACACCCGAGAGAACCCGAAAACGGAAACCACTATACACGGCCCACAAGGCCAACTGATAAAGCCCAAGGAATCGAGACATAGCTAGGCTACAACCACCGTGTAAACCAGGCAACAAGAACACAATCTCGGAAACATCGAGTGAAGCAACGTCACAGCAAGAACAACCAAGCCACCGCCACAAGTGCCTTAGTCCAGGTCCTCCTCTCGTCGGAGTGAGACACGTGGACCAAGCAACCTCAACCACAAACACAACCACTGTAGTCTTGCCGAACTGCGCTCTACGCCTGACCTCCCTACGTGGCTCCAGAACCAAACACAGAGCGAGGCAGTGAGATGGACTAGCTGGTCTGCACCGAACGAGAACCACAACAACCTCGGCGTCCCAGACCCAGCTAAGAGAGCTCTACAAATGACAGAAGCTGATGTCCCCACCGTTTTCCCCTACCGCTCTGATTCAGTACTCGAGCACGCCCGCCGCCGGAGAAGCTCCCTCTGACACAGGCGCGCGGGGATGGGGGTCCCAGGTAACGGTAACAACCTATCTCACGGACAACCCTCAAGTGCTGAGCACCGGGCGAACAGAACAAGAACTGGCGGGGCAACCACCACTGAAACGGCACAGCTGGCTTGTAACCAAAACAAGCCCAGCAGGCACAGGCACGCACGACACCCTTCCAGAAACAACCTCCAGAAGGGCTATCGGCCAAACGCCAGCAAACACGGCATGGACCGAGAAACTCGGAACACCACCAAAGAGCGCAGCAACCAACGCTCTTCTAATAATTGATTGGCACCCAGACCATCGACAATTAGACAGACGCGAGCCTCCTAGCAACACCGCTAGGACACGGCCACGAAGGTGTCACCTTCGGTCACTGAACGCAGCGAGCCAACCTGCCGCGTTCCCTACCAGAAGGTCCTAAGGGCAACCCTGCCCTGGGCACAAGCCGACACGCCAAACGGGCCAAAGAACCACCAAGGCAACTCAGGTCTTGTCGCACCCTCCTGAGCCATCACGATAGCATCGCGACGGGTAGGGAAACTGTGATAAGAATCGAGTCGCGACGGGCCCACGTGTCGTGACAACCACTTGTTGTGAGGGGGCAGCCTGTCGTGACAAACGACTTGTCGCGACAGCCAACCAGGTCGTGACGCGACCCTTATCGCGGAGGCCAACCGCACCGCGATAAGGTCGCGACCGACCGGGGCGACGCCTCCTCTGATGTCGTGACGTGCTCGACGGTCGCGACATCAGAGGGAAGCCCGACTGCGGGAGGCTCCATCCCGGAGTCCCCCAAACGCTACAATCAAGCACACAATGGGGAGGGGAGCATGGTGAAATCTTCTAAAGCAACCAAGCAACCAAAGGAGCTTCCAATCACTCGGATTGAAAAGGGGTGACATGAATCCCTACGCATTTGAAGAACCAAAACCCCAAAGGGGCCTTCACGAAGCCACGGCCGTCACCTCCTTGCTCCTCGCTACCGCTCCAAGCTCCGCACGATCTGCCGCCGGCACCTCCGAGCTCCAACCATTGGTGAAGATGAAGGAGACCTCTCTGCCTCAGAGAGGAGAAGGAAAAATGGGAGGAAATGCCAAAAGGAGAGGAAGGGAGAGTCGGCCAAGGCTTTTAGCCTGCGACTTCCCAAACGCGACTGGGCGGGGCGTCGCGTTACCAATCGTAACACGACGGCCACCCCACCGCGACTAGAACACATCCTATCTAGGCGCCGCGACAGCCTGACAGGTCCCCATGCCATGCCTGCCACTCTTATAGATGGCAGACGCCTGTTAGAAGACCAAAAAGTGAAACCCTGTGGTGACCCGCTGACTGGATGCGACAGGAATGGGACACACCTAGTGGTCGCAACGGGGATGACTGTCGTGACGGGCACCTCCGTCGCAACATGGCCAGTCATCCCACACACAAACAAAAAGCCGGAAACTCGAGATGTTACAATACATCCAACAAAAAAAGTAATTTCATCCTCGAAATCAAGGCGAAACCCGGTCGGAGAAAGCAACAGGTGCAAAGGGACCACTAAGTCGTACAACGACTTCCCATGGTCAACACCACAACCTCGCCACAAACGGAGTGCCAAACCAGACATCCGACAGCTGACAGAGTGCACAACAATGGCGCAGAGCACACAGGCGGATGTCGACAACTCCTTAGGCATGGCACGCACCTAGCCGACCTGAAACACAAAAACCGCCAGTCGGAAAACATGCGACTGAGCCCTCAACAGACCACGCCGTAGATACCAATCGGTCTGTAACTCACTCTGTCACCGACGACAAGACAGAGGTCCCAGCTACTGACGACATCTGAGAAATACGCCAAGAGGTCATCCATAAGACTCCGCTGAATGGCTCCGCACAACTAGCAACAACTAGCACCTATGGCAAGGCCAAATGAGGGTTTTTTAGGGCGACCCAAAACCCAGCGGAAAACATGCATGTGGAGAAATCCACGGCAAGCCAGGCAGTGCCCGTCGGCACCACTAGATCTCACCCAGATCATCCTCGTGGTCCAACAAGGACACACAATGACTGTGGAGCCATAGAAAGCTAAAACACTCGCTCCACAGGCACACACACAGAGGCAAAACCCAAGAAGACGTCTGAGGTTGGCAAAGCCAAGCAGCTCGAGACGTCGACAAATCGCACGAAAATTGAATCAACAGCAGAGGTCGAGGACATCACGTCGACCTCAGGGGGATCCAAACCAAAACAGGGTACCCCAACCGAGTACCCTCGCTCGCAAACGGAAGGGCAAAACTCGAATAAAGGCCGGGACCAACACCTGGCGTACCACCGATAGGGCTACCTAGACAAGGCAAAGCAGCCACCCCACAACGGTAACGGTATAGCCACAAGGCACGGACAACACAAAGTGTCCCAGCGGCGGAAAGCTCAACGCCTCGAACACCAAGCAACTCGTGAAACAATGCATAAAGCTCACGATTGGGAAAAACAACACAACACGAGGTGCTCACACAAGCACCAGGAACCACCCAAAGTGCAACACAATGTACTAGGGCTCCTGACGGCACAAAAAAAAAAACCACACGAGCACGAGCAAAGGGTGCCACCACAAGCACCAAAACTCGGCAGGATGCAACACAGTTGCATCAATGGCCGAAACAACACGGCTAACGGGAAGGACCCTTCACATGAAACCTGCCAAAAGCCGCCCACAAGAAACCGCAAGCCACAAAGGGTAGAACAGACCACACCGGCCACGAACCCCAAGGCACAGGGACACAAAACATCTACAAGAAACACACTCAAGGTGCAGTACCCATCTACACCAACAGCCTGAAATGGCTCAAGCCCAGCAGAAAGGGACTCTCCACCAGAGACCCACACAAGCACAACACGCGGAGAACCAACAGCTTCAAGAGCACAACAATCACGCTGACTCTTAGAAGCGCACAACACGAGGCACTGCTCCCACCACGCAGGTGGAGAGTGCCACACACCAAATGGTGACAAGTGCCTCCAAGCACAGCTGAAGCACATGCGAAACACACACCGAAATGATGCTTGCACAAGCAAGCCAAACAGAAGAACACAGAGTGCCACTTCACACTGAACACAAGGCACGCTGCCCTACATCGTCCAGTCATGCAACAAGAAACCAGCACAGCAAGAGACGGGACAATCGGTCACCACAACCTATCGCACCACAAGGAAAATCACGCGCACGATGGGAGCAACCAGTTCAACCTCAAGACAACACAAGGGGAGGGACCTTCACCACAAAGGTTGCCACAGAGCGCGACATGGCACCAAATGCCATGTGAAAGCACCACCACCCCGAGCTACCAACGGAAAGCAAGGGAGGAGAACTCTCACAACGAGTCTCTTCCACACACAAGGGGAAACCACTAAATGAGACTGGCACTTCCACAGAAGTACAACCAGCCAGACACCCATGGCACTCACTAGACTACCATCTGGTAGAGCCTACAAGGCGCGAGAAATGAAGCCAACCTCTGGACCTTGGGGACCCACCAGCGCAGCCGGGAAACCAGAAAAATGATCAGGAAGACAAACTGGCCAGCACCACGGCCAGACTCATGGTCAAAGGCACCACACCCTGACCGACAAAGCACAAGAAAACTGTAACACGGACAGTTCGATCGACAACAATGATAGCTCATCTCCACACAGAGAGAGCAGCGATAAACAAAACAACACAGGCAGGTTGGGGAGGACCTCTACCCAAAGTGCCAAGAGCCGTTCTGAGGAAACATGACCAGAACGCAGCCCAAACAAATGGCCAACAGAGAGAACACAGCAGAAGCAACACAACTAGTTCTGGGAGGAACATCCACCAGAACCACCAAGGCGTCGTTCTGAGAAAATCCACCAGAACGCAACATCCAACACAACAGCCGCATGCCTCAACCCCTGAGGTAACACAACAACTGGAAGAAACAAGCCGGAATAGTCCTAAGAGCGAACGTCACCAGGACAACAACCAAAAGTTCTGGGAAACCGCACCAAAACAAAGGACAACCAAGCGATGCACCTCAACCTCGAGGGCAATGCAATGGCAACCAAACAGACAACAGAGGCCTCAAGCCAAGAAGGAAACACAGCGAAAGATTTCAACGAGCACAGAAGCAGTCCCAGAGGGAGAGGAACTCTCACTAGGACAACAACAACAGTTCTGGGAAAGACCACTAGAACACAGCACCCAAGCGATGCACCTCAACCTAGAGGGCAACGCCGCAACAACAAGAAATGAGCACAACACAACTCTGGGGAAAACCTCACCTCCACCAAAACCACAGAGAAGAACTCCGGCAGCACCTCACCAGAGTTCACAACCAGTCAGTGCAAGGCTGACAACAACCATAACCCAGGTGTCGCAGCGCTCAACCAGCGGTGCAACACAGCACACAAGCATCTGCTTAGCTCGAGCAAAGACGTCGACTGAGCAGAGCACAGCGCCCAACGAGGCACAGGCACGCAAGGCCAAACACACAGCCAACAACACACACCCCAACAACAAGGGGACATCCAACAAGGACACACCCCAACAAGAATGGGACATCCAACAAGGACACACCCCAACAAGAAGGGGGCAGCCAACAAGGCAAGGACACCTTCTACTGGTTCCGAAGACCACAACCCTGCACCGATGAAGTCCACACCACATGTAGGCCCTCTCAGCCTTCGCGACACACCCACACGGACGCGCAGGCCGACGACGAACCCAATCGCAGCACGAGCAAACCAGCAACCATGCTCTAAGCATGCGCAACCAGCAACAGCAGCAACGCTCTACTGCAGCTCACACTCGGACCCTGCTGGAAAGCTAACCACCTGCAACAAAGAACCAATTGCTCACCTAACAGCACTCTACACAGATGGGCCAGCAGAATTTAGTCTAGTGAGATAAGCAATGAATTCAAATAACTATAACAAGAAATACTATACATTAATAAAGAAATTAAGTACATCAAGTCCCAAATAAAAGTACAAGTACAGAAAGAAGGCGTAGTCCTTAAAGGGCATGACTTGCAAAAAGGACACTCTCAACTCACGCTACAAGAGCTCTCGAGCTCACAACTCACATTGCTGGCATCGCACGCGCAACAAACCGCCACCATGACCATCCGGCAACGAACTCTTGCGACAGGGAGTCCCTACCTGAAGAGAGTAGGGGGGTGAGCCTCACGAACACGGCTCAGTAGGGATTACCAGTCCCTTACCAGCCAGAGCAGCAAGAACTCTAACAAAGCAGAAGCAAAACTACTCTACAAAGCAATAAAGCGAGAAACACCTACTGTAGAGTACTAAAAGCAGTGGAAAGAGAGTAAACGCCTCGACCACAACCCGGGTCAGGCCAAACACGACTCCTGCAGTGCCAGCTGAGTCAAACATGCAGAAGCAACTAGAGCAACGCCACGACCCGCAAGCAGGGTCGGGCCAGAGCAACACAATGTGAAAGCAAACCCTCGGCATACACCCGCCGAGACAAAGAAGCTCACGGAACACTGGAGCGACCACGTGAGACCAGAGTCTCACGACACAAGCACCCAACATCCCAGACCTTAACGAGGTCGGGAAGGAACAACTAGGTGTCACCATGAGAGACACCTAACAACCATGTGAGAAGCAACGTCTCACCAAAGGCACGGCCACCTCAGACCTCCACAAGGTCGAGGGTCCACAAGTGGAACCAACCTGCACCTCGGACACTCTATAAGGTCAGGGAACTACACCTACGGTGCCACCACGAACGGCACCAAGGAATGGGTTACCGAAACAGCAGTTGGGTGTCTACACAAGACACCCCGAGAGAATCCGCAAATGGAAACCACTACACACAACCCACAAGGCCAACCGACAAAGCCCAAGGAATCGAGACACGACTACACTACAACCACCGTGTAAACCAGGGCAACGAGAACACATGCTCGGAAACAGCGTGTGAAGCAACGTCATAGCATGAACAACCAAGCCACCAACACAAGTGCCTTAGTCCAGGTCTCCCCTACCGTCAGAGTGAGACGAGTGGACCAAGAAATCTCAACCACAAACACAACCACCACAGTCTGGCCGAACTGTGGCCCCACGCCTGACCTCCCTACGTGGCTCCAGAACTAACGCAGAGTGAGGCAGTGAGACGGAATAGCTGGTCTGCACCGAACGAGCACCACAACAACCTCGGCGTCCCGGACCCAGCTAAGAGAGCTCTACAAACAACAGAAGCCGCTGTCCCCACCGTTTTCCCCTACCGCTCTGAGTCCGTAACTCGAGCACGCCTGCCGCCCGGAGAAGCTCCCTCTGATACAGGCGTGCAGGGATGGGGGTCCCAGGTAACGGTAACAACCTGTCTTGCAGACAAGCCCTCAAGTGCAGAGCACTGGTCGAACAGAACAAGAACTCGCGGGGCAAGCACCACAGAAATGGCACAGCTGGCTTGTAACCATGACAGGCCCAGTAGGCACAGGCACGCATGACACCCCTTCCGGAAACAACCTCCAGAAGGGCCGTCGTCCAAACGCCGGCGCACATGGCACAGCCCGAGAAACTCGGAACACCACCAAAGAGCACAGCAACCAACGCTCTTCTAATAATCGATTGGCTGCAAGACCATCGATTATTAGACAGACGTGAGCCTCCTAGCGACACAGCTAGGACACGGCCATGAAGGTGTCACCTTCGGTCACTGAACGCAGTGAGCAACCTGCCGCGTTCCCTACCAGAAGGTCCTAAGGGCAACCCTGCCCTGGGGCACAAGCTGACACGCCAAACAGGCCAAAGAACCACACAAGGCAACTCAGGTCTTGTCGCACCCTCCTGAGCCGTCGTAATAGCATCGCGACGGATAGGGCAATCGCGATAAGAATCGAGTCGCGACGGGCCCACACGTTGAGACAACCACTTGTCGCGACGGGGCAGCCTGTCATGACAAACCATTTGTCGCGACGGCCAACCAGGTTGCGACGCGACCCTTATGGTGGCGGCCAACCGCGCCACGATAAGGTTGCGACCGACCGGGGCGACACCTCCTCCAAAGTCGGGATGCGCTCGGTGGTCGCGACATCAGCGGGAAGCCCGACCGCGGGAGGCTGCATCCCGAGGTCCCCCAAACGCTACAATCAAGCACACAATGGGAAGGGTGAAGGATCGAAGTGAAGGTGTGGAAAAGATCTAGAAGGGGGGGGATGAATAGATCTAAGCCACTTTTTGCGGAAGCTTATATAGTTTAAAAACACTTTTGAATCAGAGGCAATTTTATCAGTGAAAAACCACAGATCTGATGAGATTTGAGTGAGTTGGTAAAATAGATGTGAAACAAGTTGATTAAGTGAATTAAAACCGATCCTATGCAAGCATCTAACGGATGAAATGATCAAACCACAATTAGACAAATGCACAAGGATTTTTTAGGTGGTTCGGAAATCACCCAAGTGATTCCTACATCCACCCCTCACACCCCGTGAGGATTCACTAAAACAACTGGTAACACACCCACTGGAGCCTGACAACTCCAACACTTGAGAGCTTACAACTCACACAACTTCTAGAGTAAGACTACTCTAGAACAACTGAGCAAGACTGCTCAACACAACCTTGAGTTAGACAACTCAAACGAGCACAACGGCTCACAACAACCTGAGCACAATGCTCACACAAGATTGCTAGACACCAACTCAAGACATAGACCTTCTAGCAACAGATCTAGTCGAAAATGAGAGCACTAATGAGAGCTATGCAGAAGTACTTGCATAATCTCAAAAGATATCTCAGAAGAACAGAAGTACAATGAATTGAATAAATAACTTCGTTCTTCAAGTGTACTCCCTTGTAGAAGCTTGGATTGGGAAGAGACTTGCAATCTTGAAGTCCAAAACCGATGCTCTGCACTTTGGAATTGTTGGATCTTCC
>JACBKR010006548.1:0-11786 GCA_014218235.1 Colocasia esculenta
ACTGGCAACAGAAGGCTTCGCAGAAGAGACCTGCAACTACGTTCCAGCGACAGGACAAGAAGAAAGCGGTGTACCAGACACAGCAGTGATCAGTAGCAGTCGACAGTACTCAGGTACCTTCTGTACATTCCCCTGGTGTGAATAAAGAGTGTCCCCATTGTGGGAAGGCACATGGTGGTTCCGAATGTTGGGTGGTTGCGGGAAAGTGCTTGAAGTGCGGAAGTAGCGACTACAAGATCAAGATTGTCCGAGACTTCAGCAGGGAGTCCAGTGCGGAGCGCCTGCCCCAGCAGCGTAGCAGCAGCAGCAGCAGTGCCAGCTACAGGAAGACCAGGAAGGCCAGCCCCAGCTCGAGTGTTTGCTTTAGCGCGCGAGGACGCCGAGCAGGCGGAGCATGTCACCGAAGGTAGGTTTTACTTCTAGGTGTGCACGCTCAGGTTTTGTTTGATATGGGTGCTACTCACTCATTCATTTCCAAGCTGTTTGCTAGGCAGTTAGCCTAGATTCAGGCATAGAGTCTGAGGATTTAGAGGTCCCTTTGTCTGTGCATACCCCTGTCGGTACGGTATCGACTAGAAAGTGCATTCCGTCTGTGTGCATTGAGGATAGAATCCTAGAAGGGTGTTTCTTCTTGCTAATGATGAAGGACTTTGATGTTATTCTTGGTCTGGATTGGCTAGAGGAGCACTATGCGTTAGTAGATTGTAGTGGAAAGGGATTGTTTTCCGCATTCCTAGTGAGGATGAGTTCTCTCATCCCTTGCCAAGGAACTTGGCGGGAAAGTTGGTCATCTCTGCTAAGGCGATGTGCATGTTAAACAAGGGTTGTGACGCTTTTCTTGCCAGCATGGTATTAGTACCAGAGGCTGATGAGTCACCTACTCTTGCAAAGATCGAGGTAGTGTAGGATTTTCCAGACGTCTTTCTTGATGATTTGTCTAGATTACCACCAGATAGAGAGATAGAGTTTACCATAGAGTTGCTTCCGTGCACCTCTCCTATCTCGAAGGCTCCATATCGTGGAACCTGCGGACTTAGCTGAGTTGAGGAGTGGCTTAGGCTGTGTGCTAATGCAGCAAGGAAGGTAGTGGTTTATGCTTCTCGTCAGTTGAAGGAGCATGAGAAGAACTATCCGACTCATGATTTGGAGCTCGCAGTAGTGGTTCATGCACTAAAGATCTAGAGGCACTATCTTTATGGTGTCAGATTTAAGGTGTTTACCGACCACAAGAGCCGAAGTATCTTTTCTCCCAAAAGGAATTAAACCTGAGGCAGAGAAGATGGATTGAGTTCTTGAAGGACTATGACTTCGACCTTCAGTATCACCCTGGGAAGGTGAATGTCGTAGCGGATGCTCTGAGAAGAAAGAGACCATCTCTCCAGCAGACTGGAAGATGTTGGAGGATGCAGCTTGCGCGTTGACTGAGTTAGAGCCATCGCTATGCCACGCTTTTTTAGCTCAGTTATCCCTTAGGTCCTCGGTTTTGGATGAGGTGATCGAGCAACAAAAATCCTACCCTAGACTCTTAGAGTTAGTTGGCAAGACAGGCATTGCTCGTGATGAGGACGGTGTGATTAGATTCCATAACGTGTTTGTGTCCCTAATTTGGTAGATGTCCATGAGCATGTATTAGCGGAGGCTCACAGGTTGAGATTCTCTATTCATCCAGGTAACACTAAGATGTACCAGGATTTGAAGAGGTCCTTTTGGTGGTCTAGCATGAAGAGGGATGTAGCGGATTATGTATCTAGGTGTTTGGTGTGTCAGCAAGTGAAGGCCGAGCGACAGCGACCATCCGGCCTTATGCAAAGGATGGAGATCCTAGTGTGGCAGTGGGAAGCTGTCACTATGGACTTTGTTTCGGGGTTGCCTCGATCTAGAAGGGGCAATGACTCAATTTGGGTAGTTGTAGATAGATTCTCGAAGACTGTGCATTTCTTGCCTATGAAGAAGAAGCAGTCGGTTGAGAGTTTAGCTAGATTGTATGTTAGTAGTAGATTAGATTGCATGGTGTGCCTAAGTCGATCATTTCGGATCGAGATCCGAGATTTACTTTGAGGTTGTGGAAGGGTCTTCAGTATGCGTTAGGTTTGGAGCTGAAGCTCAGTTCGGCATTTCATCCCCAAACAGATGGACAGTCCGAGAGGACTATCCAGACGCTGGAGGATATGTTGAGAGCGTGTGTACTGGATTGGAAGGATGATTGGGAGCGTCATCTACCTCTAGTGGAGTTCGCATACAACACAGCTTTCATGCGAGTATTGGTATGGATCCATTTGAGGCGTTGTATGGAAGGCCTTGCAGATCTCATTTATGTTGGGAAGAGACCGGTGATAGGCATCTGATCAGTCCGGAGTTAGTTCAGGAGACTTCGGATAAGGTCCACTTATCAGGAAGAGGCTTGTTGCGGCGCAGGATAGGCAGAAGAGCTATGCCGACAACAGGAGGAAGGATTTGGAGTTCGAGGTGGGTGAACATGTCTTCTTGAAGATATCACCTACTCGTGGTGTCGTCAGATTTGCAGGCATAGTAAGTTGAGCCCTAGATTCATTGGCCGTATGAGATTCTCAGACGATTGGGCAACGTGGCATATGAGCTAGCTTTACCCCAGCTTTAGCTAGTGTTCATCCCGTTTTCCACGTTCTATGCTCAGGAAGTATGTCCGAGATCCATCTCATGTGATTAGTCATGAGCCAGTGGAGATTCAGCCAGATTTGTCATATGTGGAGCAACCAGTAGCTATTCTTGACCGGAAGGTTCAGCATCTCCGGAACAGGGTATTGCGTCGGTGAATGTTATATGGCGGAACTTCTCGCGAGAGGAGGCTA
Source organism: Colocasia esculenta (assembly GCA_014218235.1). Taxonomy (NCBI): domain Eukaryota; kingdom Viridiplantae; phylum Streptophyta; class Magnoliopsida; order Alismatales; family Araceae; genus Colocasia; species Colocasia esculenta. Next base: position 2,829 of record JACBKR010006548.1, read on the forward strand.
CTTGGAGCTTGAGGATGCGATGAAGAAGAAGTATCTCCGTTTGTTTGAGTAGTTTTGTTTAAACTTCGAGGACGAAGTTTCTTTAAGGGGGAGAGGGTGTAAGGCCCTCGAATTTTGTTGTATTACTTTATTACGTGTAAATAATTCATGCTTGTGTATGCATAGATGTACATATCTACGTACGTATTAACTAGTTATACTTATGTGTGCATGTGTATAATTAGTTGTAAATAGTGTATGAATTGCATGGTGGTAGTGTGTACATGATAGTATATATATGGCATGTATATATGTGTATAAGTTAAGCATGGTTTCTGCATGTTTTAAGTTCTGGCCGAAGGGCCAAATTGGCGTCAACATGGATGGACGTCCATGATGAGTCAGCATCCACATCGATGGATGCCAATACTTAAATAACGGCCATGTATGTGGACGTTAATATCTCTGACCTGCATGCGTTGCAGACCCCGAATTCCGGGGCAAGCAAGCCCAGCCATTGGGGAGATGTCCCCAACGGCTATCAGGCCATCCCATCACCCCTCCGGGATATCCCAAACCCATTCTCTATAAACCAAACCCTTCTGCACCAGAAGAGCTCTCTTGACTCTTGGAAGAGAGGAGAAAACCCTAGCTCTGGACTGAAGAACCTGAACTTGGCAGCTTTGATCCGACGACTGAAGGCTTCCCCCGACGATCTACACCGACTGGAGGGTAGCTGGGACATAGGGGAAGGCTTCCCCGACGTTGGTTTGGCGTCTACATCGACCAAGAACCCGGAGCGAGAAGAGTTTGGAGGCTTCTTGGACTGCCCAAGGAGAGCTTCAACAGCAACTTAGATCCCTTTGGAGGTTTTTAGAAAGGCAAGTAACCCATACATTTCTTCCATGTATGAGTCTAGTAGGGTTTTACCATTTTTACAGATTTTCCTCGTTCTAGATCCTCATACTTCTCCTTCTTTTGGAGCTCGGTCTGTGTTTTGCACAGACCTGAACTTGACGGCAAGACCCCTTGCCATTAAGATCTTCAATTAACGGCCAACGATGTTGCCGTTAAGCTCCATTAACAGCCAGACTGTGCCGTTAAGTTCTTCAGGATAGAAAAGTGAGTTGTTCTCCCTTGTATACGAATTATTTTTCGAAGTGTTTCCGCATGAGGATATAAGTAATTGTGTATGTTATGTGAAATAGATACAGTGATGTGTGGGGAAATTTCTTGTGCATTTGTGGATGGTAGGAGTTATTAGTTTTATTAAAACATGTTGGAAGAAATGGTTGTACATATCTATCTACTGTTCACATGATCCTTAAGAATTTGAGTGCCCAAATTTTTATAAACCATGTATGTATGTGTCAGTCTATGCCCTGCAAATTTTGGAAATTTTTCAAGAGCATGTGATTTACTAAAATTCTGTTTTAAAAATAGAAACCTACGTAGGATTTGTAAAAATTACAGTAAATCATGTGATGTGCTATAAATCTAGAGAAATTCCTGTAATGATGTGTATGTTAGGTTCAGGGCTGTGAACTGTCAAACTAGATATTCATGTTATGTTCCATGACAAATTGAATTATGAATGGCATGCAACTAAATGTTTGAATTTCTGTAAATGCAATATGACTCAGAAAAATCTGGAAATTTGTATGTGAGGTCATGAACTTGCAATTAGTGTGTGGTTAAAATTTCATGATGATTGGATAACTGTAAAGTGTATTATGAAATTTCCATGTGAAAAATGTGATAAATGCATGCTATCATGAATATGATTTGATGATGTGTTTGCCAACCTGATTAATGTGAGCTACTGAATGTTTGAATTTTGTCAACAGTAGTATCATGATTAGGAAACTAGCCATGTGTATAAGTGAGAGAATGTAAAGACATGTGAATATGTGTGTTCAAAATCAGAATGTGTAATGTGTAAGACTGTGCCATGTGTGACACTGCTTCCATAGAGGGCCGTGGAAGTACCATGGAAAAGTCCCCATGGGAAGTTCAATGTGTTAAGATCCTAAGGGCATTAGGATGAAATCCTGGAGGTGGACAAGTACCACTAGTTAGGGTGGAGACTTGTTCTCCCGTCTGCGCAGTCCAAGAGTCGTCACTGTATTGCCTAGGTGACGTCTATGTGTATGTGTTATATGATGTGTCCTTCTAATGGTGGTTTGGACTATGTGTCACGGCACTAAATTGTGAAATGTGAATGTGATTATGTGTAAATTGTGTAGTGTGATATGTGTAAATGTGCAATGTGTAAAAAGGGAACTATGTGAATGAGTAATTGTGTAAACATGTGAAACAATTATGTTAAATTGTGAAATTGTGGCCTGATATGTTAATGTGAAATTATGTTATGACAGCAACCTAAAGGTGTTTATAAGAATGTTTTATGTGTGTAAAATGCGTAGAATCCATGCTAGGAGCATTTCTTGCATATATGTGAACAATTCCATGTTTAATTGCTATCGTGTTGTAATCAATGGAATTGTAGCTCTCATGCAATAGGATGTGAATTGCTAAAGTATGTCAAAACAGCAACCTTAATGTGTATGAAATGATAAATTGCATGTGCAAGAATGTGTAGAAACCATGATAGGAATGTTTCCTTTTATGTAGGCAAGAATCCCATGTGTGGTTGCTTCCATGTTGTAGCTTGATTTGAAATATAGCTTTCATGTGATTGAATGAGTAGAAAGCATGTGATAGGATATTTATTTTGGAATAGCTTAATCATGTACCATGTTTTAAATTTTGTAGAATTATCATGATAGGTTATCTTTTATCATGTCCAAGCATGCTATGTGTTTTTGCTTTGTAAATTGAAATGAAAAACCTATTGTGATATATGCATGTATGAGGTGTGTGGTGTTATTTGCTGAGTCTTTTAAACTCATTCCTTGCTTCGGCATACAGGTTTAGTTAGTGACCCTACATCGTTAGAGGAGACCGTGGAGAGTGACTCCGAGCGTGGCGAGTAGCCTGGTGGAGTCGTCATCGTGACATTTTGCTTTCATTGTATGTAATTGAGGCATTGTAATGGAACTATTATGTAATTGTGGACAAGCTATGTAATCTGATTTTTAGCACTTTATTTACGTGGACTTTAGTTATCTTTAAATTGTCATTTGAATCATGTATGTTAAATGTGGATGATGAAATGAAGACAAGTAGTTCTTTTGCTTCCGCTACTCTGTATTTATATTTATGAGCATCTCAATCGTATGTTATTGTTTGGGTAAATGCCCCACTGTGATAACGTTCACTATACCGACATGGGTTGGTATAACGTACCGATATAATGAGGGTCGTCACAAGAGGAATGTTGATGTAAACTTGCTTAAAGAGCTCCAAGAGTTCTTCATTACCAGTAGGTTTGTTTTTGGATTTTGGCTTTAAGGCTTCAGGAAAGGGACTCTTGGAATGTAACAACTTGGATCTTCATTCATTTTGACTTTGTCTAGAGGTTCTTCGGTCATTTTCTCTTTCCCCTTGGATTTTTCTTTTTCAACATTTTCTTCACTCTCTTCTTCAATTCCAGTTTCAATTTCATTTTCTTTATCCTCATGCAATGTTGACATGTGTGGGTGAGGATATATCCTGAATTTTCAACTTCTTAAATTAGACGCAGTTTTAACATTTTCTACTTGGGGGCCCCTAGCTTGTGCAGGAGGATGATCCTGTTGTATAGGTTGATTCTGAATTTGTGGTGCTGAAATGTTCTGGACAAAGCTTGTTGTGGGTTTTGTGGTAGAGGTGAATTTGGTCTAGCAGGTGGTATGTACCCCTAGACTTGATGGTATTTCTGATTCTAAAAAAATACGGGAGGGTTGTTCCTTGGGTTTGCTACAGCTTGACTTGGCAGCTGACCTGATTCCCTCCTTTGACATACTTCAGCAATCTGGGACTCTATCCTTGTTAATTTTGTTGAAAATTTTGGTTTTGAGTTTGATATTGATTTTGTTGTTCTTGCACAGTTTGGCATAGAGTCGCCATTATATCTTAGAGTTGATTTATTTATCTTCCCAATTGGGCTGAGGAGGTGGTGGTTGATTATATGAAGGTTGCTGGAAATTGGTATGAGCAAATTGATTTGTATTTTGATTTCCTTGGACTTGTGGAGGTTTGGAATAAGAATTGGCCAAATCCCAGATTCTGATTAGGATAGGATTGACCATACATGGGTTACTAAAGGAAGGTGGAGACACTTGTTCAGATTGATTTTTCCAATAAAAGTTCGGGTGATTTCTCCAACCAGGGTTATATGTGTTAGAGTATGGATCATGGGAGGGTTTGTAGAAACCGTGGGCAGCTTGAGCTTGTTCTTGAATGAAGGAGGCAATTGGGCAGTAGTGGGCGAAGCATTGGTGGGGTGGGGTGCGCTGTGCTAGCACACTAGAGCAAGTTTTAGGTGATTGATAAAATTTGGGTGTGCGCTGTGCTTGCCCAGTCAATGACAGTAATTGATCGAATTTTTTCCAACTTCTGCTCCAATCTCTAATCAAGTCTAGCTAATAGGTCTTCTACCCTCGAATCTGACTCTTCTTTCCCTCTTAATTCATACAACCCTGCCTTCTTTGATGGTCCTAATGCTCTCTCATAAGAGTGGAGTGAGGCATGATTGATAGAATTCTCACTCAATGTTTCAAATAGATTATATGCCTCATCCCCGCTCTTAGTCATGAATGCTCCTCCACACGAAGCATCAACCATCTGCATATTGATTCTGTCATCCTTCATAAAAAGCTTGGACAATTTGCCAACTCGACAGACCATGGTGGGGACATTTTCTAAGCAACTCCTTTAATCTCTCCCACGATTCATGCATTAACTCTCTTGGGTGTTGGGAGAATCCAGTTTTAGCTCTTCTCATGGTGTTGGTGCGGCTAATGGGGTAAAATTTCTTTAAAAATTCCTGTTGCATTTCTGGCCATGTTCTGATGGTTCTCCCTATGGTTCCTAACCTATGTTTGGCCTTATCTTTCAAAGAGAATGGAAATAGAGTCAGTCTCAAGCATTTTCAGTGAAATTTTGGATCCTGACAGTGGAACAAATCTCTTGGAACTCATCTATATGCTTATAGGGATCTTCATTGGGATTGCCATAAAAGGATGGTAACATTTGAATGGTTCCTGGCTTGATTTTAAGTGATTTGCAAGAATTTCTGGCCTGATGCAAGTAGCAGGTTGATAATCAGAAGGAATAAAGTACTCCTTCATCTGTCTCGGTATGACCTCCTCTACATTCCTAGCAACTTGGTTCTAGTCTTGGTTGGCCATCCTATGATAGAATCTTTCGATCCCGTCTATAGGTTGGGTCAAATCTATGTTCACGGAGCATCTACCAAGCATGCACAGTTGAAAAGCCTTCTATTTATGATTTTTAAATTTTTAGATTTTTGTTGATTTTTGAATTTTTATGAACAATCACAAACAAACAAACACTTTCAAAGAAAATTAACCTAAGCACTAAGTGTTCCTTGGACCTACGTTAATTTTCTCAAAATTAATTTATGCTTGCTTAAGTCCAATCCTAACTCTTCTTATACCGACCAGTTAAGAGGTGGAGTAGAGGGAGGCCCCCCTTGCTTTCGCAAGGACCCAATTAAATAACCTCTAACTCACTTAAGCATAAGCTTTTTAACCTCTAATCCTAGACACCAGACTTAAAGAGAAGTTTTCGAAATTAAGAAAGGATAAATCTAATTATGAGCCCTAGGGCAACGTCTACTGGTTTTTCTTGAAAGTTTAGGCAAATGCAAGAATGTGGATTTTTTTTGTGATTTTTGGGCAAAGGAAAGGGTGATGAAATCCCTCACCTTATCTTTATGATTTCTAAAGAGTGATGCCCTTAAGCAGTCCCTTTTACAAATATGAAATGCAACAAAGCAAGTCCAAACAATGATTTCTAATGCTATGTCTAATGCATGAAATAAGAAATAGAAAGCTTACCTTTCCACGCACTCTTCAACGCAGAAAAGAAATGGAATTAAAATGACAATTAAAATGATGAATTTCTTTAAACAAGTATTTCTAATCTTAAAAAGATGAAATTGTTTTTTACAAATCAAACGGCTGACATGAAAGAGCAATTTGGAAATTTTTTTAAATTTTAGATTTTTATTTTTTGTTAGGTTTTTGAACTAAATGAAATGAAATTTAACTAAGAAAATATAAAGTGATATTATAAACTAATTCCAACCACCAAAAGGCCAATTATTATATGCCAACTAGAAAGAAATCTCTGTACATGCACAGAGAATATATGAAATCCTCACTATAAATTTCTCTCACACTCTTCTATTTAAAATTATGAATTAAAAACAAATGTGAAATCAATTCAGCAAGCTCTCCACCTTCGATGGGATTCAAATGTCAAGCCCAATCTCTATGATCCACTTCTTGTGCAAGTTTGAAATGAAAAGCCCAATAACAAGTCAATAGAAACTCAATGCAAATGAAATCAAATCAAAAGCAAAGTTAAATCAAACTCTAACGCCTCCCCGGCAACAGCGCCAAGATGAACGCGGCATTTTTGACTGTGCACTTTCGTTGTCCAGAGTTCCTTGCACAAGTCAATATGCTCACTTTCTCTAAACTATCTCAGAAACATAAAATAGCAAAGATGAACTAGCAAAGTGGTGAGAATAGGTCATTTCCACGGAGAGGCTGAATAAAGCTTAATTTAAACTACCTGATTTGAAATCAACGATCCAATAGTAAAATGCGATTTAAATCCACTCAATTCACTAAAAACTCAAGTGCGATTAGAACTGTACAAATCACATTCAATATGAACACTAACAAGACTTAAATTGTCAATGCATTAAACTAAACTACTCTTAAAAGATCAAATCAAATATTCTTCCACGAAACAAACATTCCTACTTCTAATGTATCAACCTGAATTTTTCGAAAATTAAAAATTAATAAAGAATTTAAAACCTAGCTAAATGGATATTTAATAGAGCATTATATAAAACCCATTAGATGGAAAAGAGTATGGGCTTTGCTTAATGGATCTTCAAGTTTTATTGGGTCAAAATATGAATTTACAAATGGAGAATAATAGGAAAATACCCTAAATTCGTACTAAATTATTACCTAAATAGAAAGGGGGTATTTAATGCATTAAATAGGAAGTTAGAGTTGGAATTGGATTCCTAAACCTACCCCATGTGGTTTAGCACGAATTGGGATCTTTTCCAAGTCTAAATGGAGTTTGAAAGCAAGGAAGGAAGGAGGAAGTAAGGAATTTCGTAATTAAAGGGAATTAGAGTAATAGTAGGAATAGAAATACATACTTTCATAAATACACCTCTTAAACTCTCTTGGGCAACCCTAGCTCGTTGCCAAGAGTTGCTAGACGTGGAGAAGAGGCTAAGGAGGAGAGGATTTCGGGAGAGAAGAAGAACTTGAAGCTTCTTCCCTTGTTCTTCAAGTTCTAGCCCTAGAAGACAATCAAGTCAAGGTAGGCATTCTCACAAGCATAAACCATGAACTTTTTCTGTAGGTTCTTCCTACCCTCTTGAACGAAACCCCCAATTTCATATTTTTCCATCCATCCTATCTTTTGTTCTTAATTTTTGAAGAACTACAAACATATACCCCGAGGTGTCATGTTTAATTCAAATCTCTATGTATACTTGATCCCATGCTACGAAGTTTTACTGTAGATACTTCATGTTGTTAGGGATCATTTGCCCCTAAAAAGCCTAAATTTCCTTGAGCATGTTGCTCGAATTAAATCAGTCTCGCTCTCTATGTCATGTTCTGTGTTACTCGTTGTTGTTCATGCTCAAACCATGTTCAAACCATGTTCTCTCTCGAATCCCTATTTATTGGAAGTACCCTTACATGTCTAGTTTTAATTTGCAACTAGTTTCATGATTTTTCGTTCACTATACAATTAGTTATGATTTTTCAAAGCACCTTGTATCATTTGATTTCAAGTTGGCCCGCAATCCAAAGCCTGGTCTGAATCCTATCAGGGCTAGGTGCAGACAACCAGATGCGACAGGCCGATATGTCGCCTTCTGGGTCTGATTGTGACCATCCACTTGTCGCTTTCTCAAGTCATCGCGACGCCTTCCTTGTCGCTTTCTGAATGCGACAGTACCTACGTCGCGTTCTGGTCGCCTGAACAGACAGCCATGTCGCACCTGTACAGGACCCTGTCGTGTTCTGCCTGGCCCCTGTCGCAATGCTCATTGACCTATGTCGCCTTCACAGAGATTTGGTGAAAAACCCATGAAAAATATTTTTGTCACTTTCTAAATAATTCTTACGCCTTCTTACCGTTATACCCCCAGTAAAAACCCTACTTAAAAAGGATGCTATATTGAATGATTTAAAATACATGTTCACGTCTTATTTCTATCTATGATTTCTCTTGCACATGCACACACTTGAACCATCCATTTATGGCTGAAATTTGCAGAAAATATCTCATAACGTGCCTGGTAATTTATTGAAATAAAGTACATTAATTGCCCTATTTTAAGGACTTATATTCGTTTCTTGCATTGTTTATAATACCGATATCGACGCTCCACTGTCCTAGAATTCCTCTAGAACGTCGAACACCTGTTTTATATACACACTTTTCTTGGCTTATGGTGAACTCTCCGTCGGATATTCCTTTCGCCGGACTAGTGAACTCTTGCACAAGGCCTCCGTAAGTCTCCTCTGATCATGGATTCCACATGGTCGACGAGCCGGTTGTACCCTAATACCTATGATACCCTTTAGGGATCTATATGATCCAAACGGCTATTGGAGATTCACTCTCGTCTTAAATCACGCCGAACCTCTGGACCTGTGCATAACAAGGCCAGTGGTAGGGTCGTGAGTTCCCCCTGACTGCCACACCAAGTGCGCGTGTTGTGCAACTGTTACTATCGCCTGTTACTCGACGTATTACGTGCAATGTCCACTAGCTCTCATCTATACTCCACTCGCTCAT
>JACBKR010006549.1:0-11755 GCA_014218235.1 Colocasia esculenta
AGGCTTCAGCCCGATCGTGGAGATGGTGTCGTGTCAAGCTCGTTATTGGGTTAATGGGTTTGATCGGCGTGAACCATTACAGTTGGTATCAGAGCAAGGTCCGTGTAATATGTCAGAATGGAAAGAGTACATAATAACTCCTTATTATGGTCCTCTGCTGGTTGTTGGTCTTGTTTTGTAATGATGTACTTGTTATTTGTATGGGATGGAATGTGTATGTGCAGGCTTATAATGGCATATAGGTGAGATAGGGAGGAGGATGTAAGGCCTTGAAATTTTGTCTTTTATTTTGTCGTGTATGGATTGCTTGTGTATAGTAAATGTATAAACATTTAGATATTTATGTACATATTATCTTGGTGTACCTATGTATGTATGTGTATGTTTAGTTTCATAAATGTTGTTCATGGCATTGTGTAGATAGTAGTTACATTATACTTCATAAATTGCATGTATATACATAGAGTAAATATGGTTTTTTGCATAATTCATGACCTGGCCGAAGGGCATTGACGGCAACATGAATGGATGTTCATGTGTAGTCGACGTCCATATCGATGGACGCCAAAAACTTGTAGACGGCTATGTATGTGGACATCTATTTCTCTCTAAAATTCTGTGCGCAGTAGATCCAAAAATCCCGCGATTTGCCTTGCTCCCTGATTGGGGAGCTGTCTCCAACGGCTCTCCCATCCCATCTACGCAAAACCCCAAGGCCCAACTTATAAAAATAGCCTCTTGAGACTTGAGGAGATCTCTTTGTCTTGGCAAAGAAACCCGAGAGCTGTGAGAAAACCCAAAGTTTGTGGCTTTTGATTCGACGACTGGAAGCGTCTTCCAACGATCTACCCCGACTGAGGACTCTTTGGACATCAGGGAACGCTTCCTGACTCCGGTGTGCAGCAAGACTCACCACAGAGCCCGGAGCTAGGAGGTTTGGAGGCCCTTGGCACTGGCCGAGGAGAGCTTCTCTGACCTTTTATCCCCTTGTTGATTTTCCTGAGGCAAGTAACCCATCCCCGTTGTTCATACATATGTCTAGTTGGTCTTAGGCATTTTTCTGGAATTTTATTCGAGTCCTAGAACCTAATTTCACCAAGTTTCTGGCGTTCAGTCTGTGTTTTGCACATACAGGAACTTAACGGCAGGATCCCTGCGTTAATATCCTAAGTTGGCGGCAGCCGATACTGCCGTTAACATGTTTGAACAGCCAGACCCTTGCCGTTTAGTTCTTTAGGAAAGAACAGTGAATGTTCTTCTTATATGACTATTTTTCGGATTTCTATGCATGAGGATATACTGTAAATTGTATATGCTATGTAATTTAGATAGTGGATGGTGTTGTGAAATTTCTGTGAATTTCAGTTAATGGTATTAATTATTGAATTTGTTTGAAATGCATGTTAAACAGGTTTTGAACATGGTAGATCCCTGTTTAGACAATCCATGTGGAATTTAAATGCCATAAAAATTTTAGATGATGTGGATGAGTGTCAGTTCATGTCATAAAAATTTGGAAATTTTCCCATGTCTAGGTAATTAGTTGTAATTTCTGGATTTAAAATAGGAGCATGAGTAGGTTGTTTTAATTTCCAGTAAATCATATGATGCTTGTTAAATTCCAAGAAAAATTCTGTGATGAAATGACTGTCAGACGCAGGGCTATAAATGGCTAATTATGACCTTCATGATGTGAATCAAGGATGAACCGATTTATGGGTAATATGCAAATGGTTGTTCTATTTTCTGTAAATTCTGCATCGCTCAAAAAATGTGAAAATGGTTGTATGATCTACACCTATAAACAAACCGTGGTTAAAATTTCATGTGGTTTGGGCAATAGTAAGTGATATTTATGCAAATTCATGAAGAAATGATTAATTAAAGCATACTTATTGTGATCATAGATTCGTTAAATAGTTTAACGTGATTAGTGTAAACTCCTGAATGTTTAAGTCTTATGAACAGTAGTACCATGATAGGGGAAACTGAACCATGTGCATGAATGTGAAATGGAAATGATGTGTTAATTAGTGAGAAATTGTGTGTGTGTAAAATTGGAAAATGTGTAAATTGTGCCGTGTGACACTGCTTCCATAGAGGGCTGTGAAACCATACCGTGGTAAAATCCCCACGGAAGGTTCAATGTGTTTGATATCCTATGGGCATTAGGATGAAATTCTGGAGGTGGACAAGTACCACTGGTTAGGGTGGAGAGTACTTCTCCCGGTCTGCGCAGTACCAAGATTTGTCACTATGTTGCCTAGGTGGCATCTATGTGTTATGTGAATGTGTGAATGTGTCCTTCTATGGTGTTTTGTACTGGTTGGTGTTTGGACTATGGTCACAACATTTAAATGGAATAATGTGATTGGTATAAGTGAAAATGTGTAGTGTGTAAGTGAATATGTGAATATGTGAACCCAATGTGATAGCATGTAGAATTGTGAAATATGATATGATGGAGTTAGATTCATGTCAACAAGCAGCTAGTATGTTTACCAATGTGATATGCATGTGGAAAAGTACGTAGAATCCATGTTAGGAACGCTCTTCCTTTATGTGTAAAATTCCATGTCTCAATTGCTATCATGTTGCAACATAGATATAAATTTAGCTATCATGTGAGTAAATGTATAGAAAGCATGCGGTAGGTATATTATTGTGGAATGACATAAACCATGTATCATGTGTTATGAATGGGTAGAAGTATCATGATAGGCTTTCTTAAAGATTGTTCCACCATGCTGCATGTATTGATTAATGTAATTGAAGTAAAATGTGCATGTGATGTGTGTATGTATAATGTGTATGGATTACTTGTTGAGTCTTTTAGACTCACTCTTGCTTCGGCGTATAGGTTTAGCATGTGACCTACTTCCTTGGAGGAGATCGTTGAGAGCGATTCTGAGCGAGGAGAGTAGATTGTTGTGGAGTCACCGACATTGTACTTTCTTTTCCATAGTATGAATTTGAGACTTGTGTAATTGTAGATGAACAATGTAATTTGGATCTAGAATTGGATTATGTGGACTTAGTTTTTTAAATTGCTATATGGGATATGTATGCCTAATGTGGATGATGAAATAAAATTGACAGTTAATCTTTTACTTCGCTGTTGTATGTCTATATTTGTGTACATCTCAATCTAGTGGTAGTGTTGGGTAAATGTCCCACTGTAACGACGTTCATTATATCGAGTGGATTGGTATAATCGTACCAGTATAAGGAGGGGTCATAGAGATTGGTATCAGAGCCATGGTTGAGATTGTACATAAAATATATAAGTCATCATCTTCATTATCTCTATGTCCTTATAGAATTGTCCACATGTGTAGAAATGATTATAATCAATGAAGATAGATAAGAAGTGGTTAGGAACAAAATAACATAGTTTCTAATAGTGATAAATTAATTGCAGCATATGGCTTCACGCGGTACACGTGGTGGTGTACCTACTCGTGATGGCGAGCAGAGGAGAGATGAGCCTAGGCGTGAGGACCAGGGTGAGTAGCAGGCCCCAGCACCCCAGGGTCCTATGCTTCCTCCTCCACTGCCAGTGGATTATGGAGTGTTCATGCAGGGTCTAGTGCAGGCCATGCAGACGCAGGCCCACCCATGCTGCACTTCAGGCTCGTTGAGGCTCAGGTTAGAATAATAAGATAAAGAGTAGTTTGTTTTATTTAATTGCATGATGTTATGTTGAATATGCGTGCTTGTTGTTATATAGCAGGCTCAGGTTCCAGTTCCCCAGGCTCAGGACCATGGTGGACCCTCCATCATGGAAAGGTTCAAGAGGATGTTGCCACCCTCTTTTAAGGGGGAGAGCGACCCATTGCTAGCTGAGAGCTGGATGAGGGAGATCGAGAAGATTCTTCTGGTCTAGGCTGTTAGGTGTGTAGACGATGACAAGTTACTTTACGACCATATGCTACGGTATGTGTAGTTTTATAGTTTGTATACCCTGTAAGTTAAAGTTGTTAGTTGGTGCTTATGAAGGTTGTGTTGCAGGAGAGAGCCGATGTGTGGTGGGCTTCCTTACTACGTACCCGGTTCGAGGATGGTGCTATTGACTGTTGCTTGGGACGAGTTCGTGAGGCTCTTCTGGGACAAGTTCGTCCCCGAGCATATCCAGGATAGGATGGAGCAGGAGTTCCTTTCTTTGACTCAGGGCTCCATGACTGTACTCGAGTACGAGGCAAGGTTTCTGAATTATCTAAGTATGCACCTCACATAGTGGTGATGAGCGCAGGAAGGCAAAGAAATTGTGATGGGCCTTAAGCCATCACTGAGGACGAGGCTTGTGGCGTTTGATCATCGTACCCTGGACAAGGCCCTTAGCGCTGCTTATAGGAGGAGGGTGAGATGGAGCAGTACCTCGAGGAGAAGAAGGCTTTGCAGAAGAGGCCTACAGCTCCTTTCCAGCGGCAGGATAAGAAGAAGGCAGTGTACCAGTCACCGCAGCGCCCAGTGGCAGCCAGCAGTACTCAGGTACTTCTCAGCGTTCCCCTAGTGTGAGAAGGAGTGTCCTCATTACGGGAGGACACACGGTGGTACGGAGTGTTGGATGGTAGCGGGGAAATGCCTGAAGTGCGGGAGCAGCGACCACAAGATCAAGGATTGTCGAGACTTCAGCAGGGAGTCCAGCGTGGAGCGCCAACCCAGCAGTGGTAGCAGCAGCAGCACCAGCTACAGGAAGACCAGGAAGGCCTCGAGCCCAAGCTTGAGTGTTTGCTCTAGCATGAGAGGATGTCGAGCAGGTGGAGCATGTCACCGAAGGTATGGTTTAATTTTAGGTGTGCACGCTCGGGTATTATTGATACGGGTGCACCACTCATCATTTCGAGCGGTTTGCTAGGCAGTTGGCTATAGAGTCAGGCATAGAGTCTGAGGATTTAGGAGTCCCTTTATCTGTACACACACACGCGGGTACGGTATCGACTAGGAAGTGCATTATGTCGTTACCTGTGTGCATTGAGGATAGGTAGGGTTCTAGGGTGTGTGTTTCTTGCTGAAGATGAATGCTGAAGATGAAGCACTGAGTATTCTGGTCTGGATTGGCTAGAGGAGCACTATGCATTAGTAGATTGTCGTGGGAAGAGGATTGTTTTCTGCATTCCTGGTGAGGACGAGTTCTCATCCATTGCCAAGGAACTTGGCGGAAAAGTTGTCATCTCTGCCATGAAGGCAATGCGCATGGTAAACAAGGGTTGTGAAGCTTTTCTTACCAGCGTAGTGTTAGTACCCAAGGCTGATGAGTCACCTACTCTTACAGAGATCGATGTAGTACAGGATTTTCCAGATGTCTTCCGATGATTTGTTTGGATTGCCACCGGATAGAGAGATAGAGTTCACCATAGAGTTACTTCCGGGCACCTCCCTATCTCGAAGGCTCCATATCAGATGGCACTGCGGAGTTAGCCGAGTTGAGGAGGCAGTTGCAGGAATTGCTAGATAAGGGATTCATTCGCCCTAGTATTTCTCCTTGGGTGCACCTGTATGTTTGTAAAGAAGAGATGGGTCACTTAGGTTATGCATTGATTATAGGAAGCTAACCAGTGACTGTGAAGAACAGGTATCCCTTACCTCGGATTGATGATTTGTTTGACCAGCTGCAAAATGCATCAGTCTTTTCTAAGATTGATTTGCGGTCTGGCTATCATCAGTTGAGGATTAGGAGTGAGGATGTGTCCAAGACGGCCTTTAGAACTCGTTATAGGCATTATGAGTTTTTAGTCTTCCTTTTGGTCTAACCAACGCCCCGGCAGCATTCATGGATCTCATGAACAGGGTGTTTAGGCCTTATTTAGATAGCTTTGTTGTAGTGTTTATCGATGATGTGTTAGTCTATTCTCCGGATGAGACTACACACCGTCAGCATTGAGGGTAGTATTAGAGGTTCTCCGTGCACACAAGCTGTTGCTAAATTCAGCAAGTGCGATTTTTGGTTGCGCGAGGTTCATTTCCTTGGGCAGTTATCTCCGGTGCTGGTGTACAGTTGATCCAGCGAAGGTCCAGGCTGTTATGGATTGGGAGATTCCCAAGACCCCTTCGGAGATTCGAAGTTTTCTTGGTTTGGCGGGTTACTATCGGCGATTTATTGAGGGATTTTCATCCATCGCCCCCATTGACTCAGCTGACCAGGAAGGGAGTGAAGTTTGTCTGGTCCGAGGAGTGTGAGAGTAGTTTTCGATTATTGAAGACTAAGCTCACATCAGCTCCAGTGTTAGTTGCCGAGTGTGTGTAGAGAGGTTTTGCTATCTACACGGATGCTTCTGGATTGGCCTTGGCTATGTATTGATGCAGCAAGGAAGGGTAGTAGCGTATGCTTCTCGACAATTAAAGGAGCATGAGCGAAACTATCCGACTCATGATCTTGAGCTTGCGGCAGTGGTTCATGCACTAAAGATCTGGAGACACTATCTTTATGGTGCCAGATTTGAGGTGTTCACTGACCACAAGAGCTTGAAATATCTTTTCTCCCAAAGGAATTAAACCTGAGGCAGAGAAGATGGATTGAGTTCTTGAAGGACTATGACCTCGACCTCCAGTATCATCTGGAAAGGCGAATGTTGTAGCGGATGCCCTTAGTAGGAAGAAGTCTTCTCTCCAGTAGGATTGGAAGATGTTGGAGGATGCAGCTGTGTGCGATGACTGAGTTAGAGCCATCTTTGTGTCAGGCTTTTGTAGCTCAGTTGTCCATTAGGTCTTCGGTGTTGGATGAGGTGATCGAGCAGCAGAAGGCCGACCTAGACTCCAAGAGTTAGGGGCAAGGCAGGCATTGCTCGCGATGAGGATGGCGTGATTAGATTCCATCACCGAGTATGTGTTCCTGACATTGTAGATGTCCGTGAGCATGTATTAGCAGAAGCTCATAGGTCGAGATTCTCTATTCATCGGTAACACTAAGATGTACCAGGATTTGAAGAGGTCTTTTGGTGGTCTGGCATTAAGAGAGATGTAGCGGATTATGTATCTAGGTGTTTAGTATGCCAGCAAGTGAAAGCCGAGCGACAGCGACCATCTGGTCTTATGCAGAAGATGGAGATCCCAGTATGGAAGTGGGAAGCTGTCACTATGGACTTTGTTTCGGGTTTGCCTCGATCTAGATGGGGTAATGACTCGATTTGGGTAGTCGTAGATAGATTCTCGAAGACTGCGCATTTCTTGCCTATGAAGAAGAAGCAGTCGGTTGAGAGTCTGGCTAGGTTGTATGTTAGTAGCATTATTAGGTTGCATGGTGTGCCGAAGTCGATCATTTCGGATCGAGATCCGAGATTTACTTCGAGGTTGTGGAAGGGTCTTCAGGATGCGTTAGGTTCTGAATTGAAGCTTAGTTCGGCGTTCCATCCCCAGACAGATGGACAGTCCGAGAGGACTATCCAGACGCTCGAGGATATGTTGAGAGCGTGTGTGCTGGATTGGAAGGATGATTGGGAGCGCCATTTACCTCTAGTGGAGTTTGCATATAACAACAGCTTTCATGCGAGTATTGGTATGGCTCCATTGAGGCGTTGTATGGAAGGCCTTGGAGATCTCCTTTATGTTGGGAGGAGACAGGTGATAGGCAGCTGATCGGTCCGGAGTTAGTTCAGGAAACTTTGGATAAGGTCAGTTGATTAGGAAGAGGCTTGTTGCGGCACAGGATAGGCAGAAGAGTTATGCCGACAACAGGAGGAAGGATTTGGAGTTCGGAGTGGGTGAGCATGTCTTTTGAAGATTTCACCTACTCGAGGTGTTGTCAGGTTTGGCAGGCATAGCAAATTAAGTCCTAGATTCATTGGCCCGTATGAGATTCTCAGGCGTTTAGGTAGCGTGGCTTATGAGCTAGCTTTACCCCCGGCTTTAGCCAACGTTCATCCCGTTTTCCACGTATCTATGCTCAGGAGATATGTTCGAGATCCATCTCATGTTATTAGTCACGAGCCAGTGGAGATCCAGCCAGATCTCTCCTATGTGGAGCAACCGGTAGCTATTCTTGACTGGAAGGTTCATATCTCTGAAACAAGAGTATTGCATCGGTAAAAGTTTTTGGCGGAACTTCTCGTGAGAGGAGGCTACTGGGAGCTTGAGGATGCGATGAAGAAGAAGTATCCCAATTGTTTGAGTAGTGTTGTCCGAACTTCGAGGACGAAGTTCTTAAGGGGGAGAGGGTGTAAGGCCCTCGAATTTTTGTCCTTTTATTTGGTGTGTGGATTCATGCTTGTGTATAGTATCATGTATAAACATGTAGATTATTTATGTACATACTATCTTGTGTACCTATGTATGTATGTGTATGTTTAGTTCGTAAATGTTGTTTATTGGCATTGTGTAGATAGTAGTTACATTATACTTCATAAATTGCATGTATAAACATAGAGTAATATGGTTTTCTACATAATTTCATGACCTGGCCGAAGAGCAATTGACCAACATGAATGGACGTTCATGTGTAGTCGACGTCCATATCGATGGACGCCAAAAACTTGTAGACGGCCATGTATGTGGACGTCTATTTCTAAAAATTCTGTGCACAGCAGATCCGAAATCCCCGATTGCCTTGCTCTCTGATTGGGGAGCTATCTCCAATGGCTCTCCATCCCATCTACGTAAAACCCCAAGGCCCAGCTTATAAAAATAGCCTCTTAAGACTTGAGGAGATCTCTGTCTCTTTAGTAAAGAAACCCTAGGGCTATGAGAAAAACCAAAGTTTGTGGCCTTTGATCCGACGACTGGAGGGCTTTCTGGCGATCTACCCCGACTGGAGGACTCTTTGGACATCAGGGAACGCTTCCCCGACTCCGTGTGTGTAGCGAGACTCACCACAGAGCCCAGAGCTAGGAGGTTTTGGAGGCTTCTTGGCACTAGGCCGAGGAGAGCTTCTCCGACCTTTTATTCCCCTTGTTGATTTTTCCTGAGGCAAGTAACCCATCCCCATTGTTCATACATATGTCTAGTAGGTCTTAGTCATTTTTCTGGAATTTTATTCGAGTTCTGGAATCCCAATTTCACCAAGTTTCTGGCATTCAGTCTGTGTTTTGCACAGACAGGAACTTAACGGCAGGATCTCCTGCCGTTAATATCCTATGTTGGTGACAGCCGATACTCCCGTTAACTGTTTGAACAGCCATACCCTTGACGTTTAGTTCTTCAGGAAGAACAGGAATGTTCTTACTTATATGACTATTTTTTGGATTTCTACGCATGAGGATTACTGTAAATTGTATATGCTATGTAATTTAGATAGTGGATGTGTTGTGAATTTCTGTTAATGGTATTAATTATTGAATTTGTTTGAAATGCATGTTAAACATGTTTTGAACATGGTAGATCCCTGTTTACACAATCCATGTGGAATTTAAATGCCATAAAAATTTTAGACGATGTGGATGAGTGTCGGTTCATGTCATGAAATTTGGAAATTTTCCCATGTCTAGGTAATTAGTTGTAATTCTGGATTTAAAATAGGGAGCATGAGTAGGTTGTTTTAAATTTCTAGTAAATCATATGATGCTTCGTAAATTCCAGGAAAAATTCTATGATGAAATGATTGTTAGACACAGGGCTATAAATGGCTAATTATGACCTTCATGATGTGAATCAAGGATGAACTGATTTAGGGTAATATGCAAATGGTTGTTTATTTTCTGTAAATTCTGCATAGCTCAGAAAAATGTGCAAATTGGTATGTATGATCTACTACTTGTAAACAGCCCGTGGTTAAAATTTCATGAGGTTTGGGCAATAGTAAGTGATATTTATGCAAATTTCATGAAGAAATGATTAATTAAGCATGCTTATTGTGATCATAGATTCGTGAAATAGTTTTAACGTGATTAGTTTAACTCCTGAATGTTTAAGTCTTATGAACAGTAGTACCAGATAGGGAAACTGAACCATGTGCATGAATGTGAAAATGAAAATGATGTGTTAATTAGTGAGAAATTGTGTGTGTGTTAAATTGGAAAATGTGTAAAATTGTGCCGTATGTGACACTGCTTCCATAGAGGGTTGTGGAACCATATCGTGGTAAACTCCCCACGGGAAGGTTCAATGTGTTTGATATCCTATGGGCATTAGGATGAAATCCTGGTGGTGGACATGTACCACTGGTTAGGGTGGAGAGTACTTCTCCCAGTCTGCGCAGTACCAAGATTCGTCACTGTGTTGCCTAGGTGGCGTCTATGTGTTATGTGAATGTGCTATATGTGTCCTTATAATGGTGGTTTGGACTATGTGTCATGGCATTTAAATGAGAATAATGTGATTGTGTATTAGTGAAAATGTGTAGTGTGTAAGTGAATATGTGAATATGTGAACCCAATGTGATAGCATATAGAATTGTGAAATATGATATGATGGAGTTAGATTCATGTCAAAACAACAAGCTTAGTATGTTTACCAATGTGATATGCATGTGGAAAAGTACGTAGAATCCATGTTAGGAACGCTCTCCCTTTATGTGTTAAAATTCCATGTCTCAATTGCTATCATGTTGCAACATAGATATAAATTTAGCTATCATGTGAGTAAATGTATAGAAGCATGCAGTGGGTATATTATTGTGGAATGACATAAACCATGTATCATGTGTTATGAAATGGGTAGAAGTATCATGATAGGCTTTCTTTAAAGATTGTTCCACTATGCCGCATATATTGATTAATGTAATGAAGGTAAAATGTGCATGTGATGTGTGTATGTATAATGTGTATGGATTACTTGTTGAGTCTTTTAGACTCACTCTTGCTTCGGCGTACAGGTTAGCAGGTGACCCTACTTCCTTGGAGGAGATCGTTGAGAGCGATTTCGAGTGAGGAGAGTAGATTGTTGTGGAGTCACCGACATTGTACTTTCTTTTCCATAGTATGAATTTGAGACTTGTGTAATTGTGGATGAACAATGTAATTTGGATCTAGAATTTATTATGTGGACTTTAGTTTCTTTTAAATTGCTATATGGGCTATGTATGTCTAATGTGGATGATGAAATAAAATTGACAGTTAATTCTTTTACTTCCGCGGTTCTATGTCTATATTGTGTATATCTCAATCTAGTGGTAGTGTTGGGTAAATGTCCACTATAACAACATTCATATATCGACGTGGATTGGTATAATTGTACTGGTATGAGGAGGGTCGTCATAGAGGAGGTGATGATCCTGAGGAGTCTACTCATCAGATGATAGAGAGAATGTGGGAGAGTATCACGCATATCCGGACAAGGTTGGATCAGCAACTGCCGGGTCAGTCTTCCGGAGTAGTACCACCTGTGACGGAGGAGATAATGCCGGCACCATTATACCACCCTATGGAGTAGAGGCACCTCTTGCAGCACCTTTACCTCCGTGGTACCAGTGCGGCAGCAAGTGTGGAGAGTCAACATGATGGTGGAAAGGTTTTTGCGTTTGCAACACCAACATACTCAGGAGGTCCAAATCCGGATAAAGCAGAGCATTGGATTCATGAGATTGAGAGGGGTTTTGTCACAATGAGATGTTCTCAGGAAGATAGAGTTATTTTGGCAACCTATCAGTTGAGGGTTTTGCACAAGAATGGTGGAGACTTAAGATGCAAACCGTGTTCACCGGTAGAGCTGAAGAAACAATCACTTGGCCCAAGTTTCTGTTTCCCAGCTAGCAAGCCCAGAGGGGGGGGGGGGTGAATGGGATTCTTAAAATTTGAATACCTAAACCTGTCCATAAACGTTCACACAAAACACACTTCGATACAGTTCATGTTAATAAAAAGACAAACAGCAAACACAGGCAAGC
>JACBKR010006550.1:0-11798 GCA_014218235.1 Colocasia esculenta
TACTTGGGAGGGTAGAAGAAATACAAAAAGTGTATCCATACTTGTTTGAGTAAGCTTTTAATTCTTTTTAGTTAATATGATTATTTATTCAGTTGTGAATTATGTGTAAAGTTTTCCTTCTGGATTTCGAGGTCGAAATCTCTTTTTAGGTGATAGTAATGTAACGTCGTGGATTTTCGGATTGTGGTTTAATGGTTTTGGTGGACAATGTGTGGCCAATGGTTGGCATATGGAGTCTCCCGCAGATTGCTTGGGCATTGTGAGCCGGGAAACCGGGCCTAAAGCGCCCACTGGTTCACTGTCTGTGAACGCGACGAAGGTGCATGTCGCGATCTTAACGAGACAGTTCTGGATGTCGCGTTCACGTTGCCGCTATTCTAGGTTGTTTGGCTGCATGCCCGCCACGTGGCGTGCATAGGGCAGCCGGCTAGCGTCAGCAATGAGAAGGCGACAGTTTATACCATTGTGTTCTTATCACGATAGCCATGGCTGTCGCGTTCTTAACCGTTTAGGGTTAAGAAGCTTTGGTCGGCCAAACAGAGTTGAGAAAGCTCTACTCGGCCAGGAGGAGTTTTTGTTTCGGATTTTGGGCGATTCAAGTGTTTGGAGTCCTGTTCGGCGTGCTTTTGATGGGGAGTCGTTGCACGGAGCGTGGGAGATGCCGATTTGTGGTTGTTTTTCACGTGCCTCGTGTAGGTAGGGAAATTCTACTCTAGTTTTCGTTATGAATGGTGTGTTCATCATGTTTGATCCATGAAATAGGTAGTAATTAATAGATGGCATGTTAGTGTAACTACTAAACTGGTTATCCATGTTCCATATAGCTAGGGCTGCAAACGAGTCGAGTCGAGTATTATGCTGCTCAAGCTCTGTTCGTTAATTTTTAATCGAGCTCGAGTCGAGCTCGAGCTTTTTCGAGTATTGAAAATGGTTGTTCAAGCTTAGTTCGTTTAAATACTCTCGAGTTCAAGTCCTTAACGAGTATCTTAACGAGCCCAATTGATTTGTGAGTTATATATATAGTATCTATATTATATGTATATACAAGCCCAATTCAATTTACAAGTAAAAAATTAATTGTTTATAAATCCAAGTTTATCTTATTTCAAAGTCATACCCCAAGCTTCATAAGTTACTTGTTTAATTATTTTAGCATAATGTTTAAAATATTTAACAATTATATTTATAATTTTTAATTAAAATTTTAAATGAACTTGTTTACGAGCTTAAAAGAGCCGAGTAAGTATTTGCTCATACTCGGCTCGTTTATGAAACGAGCTTAAATTTTTGTTTGAGCTTGACTCATTTACCTTATTAAATGGGCCGAATTCGAGTAACATCTGAGTCGAATTTTAGTTACTTGTTGAGTGTATTAGTTCGTTTACAACCCTTCTTATCATAATTTGTGTATTTACACCCTCATATTTAATCTTTTACATTTTAGTATTCATAAGTATTTTGTACCTTAATAAAAATTCTTTAAAAATAAATAAATATTATATTTTCATATTTATAATAAGAAATTAATATAATTCAAATATATTAACGAGTAACTAATCGAATATTTTAATGAGCATATTATCGAGTATCTTAACGAGCTA
Organism: Colocasia esculenta; assembly: GCA_014218235.1. NCBI lineage: Eukaryota > Viridiplantae > Streptophyta > Magnoliopsida > Alismatales > Araceae > Colocasia > Colocasia esculenta. The sequence continues at coordinate 1,602 of JACBKR010006550.1, forward strand.
TTCGCGAACGTATCGAGTCGAGCATATCTTTGTTCAAACTCGACTCGTTTATGAATCGAGCTTATATTTTTGTTAAAGCTCGGCTCATTTATCTAATAAACGAGCCGAGTCGAGTTTTTATCGAGCCGAGTTTCGAGCTACTTGTCGAGTGTATTGGTTCATTTGCAACCCTACATATAGCTATTTGTGTGTGTTTGTGGGGTTTCTGGAGGTGGAACCCCGGAGGTGGGGCTCTGTCTGTGAAGGCGACGACCTAGGGTGTCGCATTTTGAACTCGTGTTCTTGTTTCAGAACGCTCTATCGAGGCGTCGCGTTCTGAGGCGACAGAGTGCCTCATCGCCTTTTAGCTTCCAAGGGTTGAAAGTTTATGCATGGTTACATGGTTATTGTGTGGCATTATTTTACGAACTTAAAGTCGGTAAGCGGTGCAATGGCACATGTCGAGATTGAGAATGCCGAGTTTGCATGGTTTGTGTGTATGTGGCAAGTTAGGTAGTACGACGCCTTCCGTGGTTACCTCTCGAGTCGGGTACCCTAGGTTCTCTGTGAGCTAGACACATTGTGCTCGGGGTTTGTCCTGATACTTGTGTACTGTCGAGGTCTGTGTCATCTTCCTGGACACCCTCACTCCTTTGTTTGAGTTGTACATCCGATTGAGGGAAAAACGACAGTAGGACAACGACTTGTGTTGGTTGTCTTCAGTCGCTTATAGCGCGCTCTTGGTTGGGGGATGGATACCGGTAGAATACTAGTCCCCAGCTAGTCCTGTTTCCAGTGCCTCACTTTAGGGAGCTCGGGCCGGAGTCCCTAAAGGTGCCAGGCATGGGCTGTAAGACTCGATTTCCCGCTTCCCGTCCAGCGCCTGGGATGACTGGCCACTGACGCGTCCAGGTTGGGTGATGCGTTGGTATCGCGTCGGGGGTGCTCGACGCGACAGTCATCCGTGTCGCGGCAAGTTTGTGGGTCGCGCCCTAGTTTCTCCGTCGCGTCTTTCTGTTGCGCCCGATCAACGGGCCACGACAATGTTTTATCGTATTGCGCTGTCCGGTCGTCTGATGCCTGTCGGGTTTCAGGGTGGGTGGGTGTCAGTACGGCCTGTCGTGTTGTCGCGGCACCCGTGGGGGGTGCGTTCTTGTCGCAGTCCGTTGACCCCGTCGCGTTAAGGTTTTTACGCGACGGGGCGGTCCGTCGTGTTCTGGGTGCCGGGTGCTTAAGGCGCAGGCTGGCTACCCCTTCCCCCTCTCTCTTTTTCTTCCCTTCTCCCTCTCCCTCTGGCGACCTCTTCCCCCCCTCTTCTCCCCTTTGTGTGTTTCAGGCGAGGAGGAGGGCCGTGCGTGGTGTCCCGGCATTGTGGAGCGTGCGTGGAGCGAGAGAGGTGTTCTTTCCTACGAGAAGGGCCCTACGGGGTTCGGTTCTTCGTTTAAGGTAGGGATTTCTTGTGCCCTTCCCAATCCAGGTGGATCGGAGTCCTCGGGGTTTTGTAGTTAGCTTTACAGCTTTCCCCATGCTCCCCTCCCGTTGTGTGCATGTTTGTATGGTTCTGGGCGGCCCAGGATGGAGCATCCTTTGGTTTGCCTCCCGACTGATGTCGCGGCCGTGCTGCACGTCGCGACATCAGTAGAGGCGTCGCCCCGGTCGGGCGCGACCTTATCGCGGCGTGATTGGCGGTCCGCGATAAGGGTCGCTGTCGCGACCTATTTCCCGTCGCGACAGGGAGGCTGTCGCGACGCGCTGCCCCGTCACATCAAGGCTATTGTCGCGGCGCCCTTCCCCGTCGCGATGGCATCACGACGGCCTGTGGTGGCGCGACAGTGCCTGTGCTGCCTCGGGTGGTTTCCGTGGCCGGTTTGTGTGTCGGTGTGTGCCCCAGGGCAGGCTTTTCCCTTAGGACCTTCAGGTAGGCAACGCGGCTGGTTGCCTCCCTGCGTTCAGTGACAGAAGGTGACACCTTTGTGGCCATGTTCTAGCAGCGGTGCCAGAAGGGTCATGTCTGCCTAATAATCGATTGACTGACGATCAATCGATTATTAGCAGAGCGACGGGTTTCCGTACTGTCCGGTGGTGTTCCGAGGTTCTAGCCGTTCGTACGTGCCTGGTTGGCCGACGGCCCTTTGAGGGTCCGTGCGTGCCTCTCGCTCGCTGGGCTTGTCGTGAGTTACAAGCAAGCAGTTCGGCGTGGTTTTGTTGTGCTGCCCCGCCTGTTCGCCCGGTGCTTGGCACTTGAGGGCTTGTCTCGTTAGAGGTTGTCTCCGTTTCCTGGGACCCCCATCCTCGGGAGCCCGTTGAGGGAGGTATCCGGGCTACGAGTGTGCTCGAGTTGGCAGCCCACGTGAGCGGACTCTGGAGCTGAGGGGAAAACGAGGTTTGGACAGCGGCGTTGAGTCGTTTGTAGAGCTCTCTTGTCTAGGTCTGGGACGCCGAGGGGTTCAAAGTGCTTTCCTGGCGCAGACCAGACAGTCCTTGTCTCACTGCCTCTCTGTGTTGGTTCCGGAGCCACGTAGTGGTGTCAGGCGTGAGGCCGCAGCTTGGCCAGGCTGCGGTGTTGCGTGTGTTGTGTGTTTCTGTGGCGGCTCTGTCTCGCCCTTGCGCGGGGACGGAGGCAGGAGCTAGGCTAGCGAGTAGAGCGTGCGGACTACAAGTCCCCCTCTTGGCTGCTAGCGACGGTGGCTTGGTTGCTGTTGTTGTGACAACGTTTTCCTTACGATGTTTCCGAGTGTTCCTCGTTGCCCTAGCTTGCACGACGGTTTTAGCCTAGCCGTGCTTAGCTCCCGTGGGCGTCGTTGGTCTGGCCTTGGACAGATCCGTGCTTCTGGTGGTTCCCACTTCGGTGTTCTCTCGGTTCCGTGGTCCCATTCTTGGGTGCCAGCTCGTGATTGCACCGGCGTGTGTAGCTTGCCGACCTGGCGGTGTATCCGGGGTCCGGGGTGGTTCTACTTGTGGGCCCTCGACCTTGTAGAGGTCTGAGGTGGCCGTGCTTGCGGTGAGACGTGGTTCTCACTTGGTTTTTCGTGGTCTCGGCAGGTGTGCTGAGCACTGCTTCCGCTTTGTGCCCGACTCCGTTGGTTTCTGCGGGAGTCGTGTGTGTGCCACTACGTTGGTTGGTGGTCATGGCGTTGTACTGTTCTCTTCCGCTGCTTAGTAGTACCATGCTGTAGGTGTTCCTCGCTTTAACAACTTTCTAGTGTAGTTTCCTATTTTCGGAGTTCCTGCTACTCTGGCTAGTGAGGGACTGGTAATCCCTACTGGGCCTTGTTCGCGAGGCTCACCCCCCTACTTCTTTCAGCTAGGGGCTCGTCGTCGCGGGAGCTCGGTGTCGGACGGGTTGCAGAGGCGGCTGTGGCGCCGTGTGTTGTCAGCAGCAGCAAGAGCGAGCGTTGTGAGCTCTTGTAGCCTGAGTGAGCTGAGAGCTATGTTTTGCAAGTCCTCGGGGTATGCCCCTTAAGGACTGCACCTTTCTTCTTGTACCTGTGCTTTTGCTTGGGATGCGTTGTACAAGAGCGGTGCCTTGGTGGTTCTGGTGGAGGTTTTTCCCAGAGCGCTGCCTTGGTGGTTCTGGTGGAGGTTCTCCCAGGACCGGCTTGTGTTGCTTCTGCAGTTCTGCTTGCTGCAGTGTTCTCTCTAATGGTCTGTGTTCTTTGGTCGTGGGGGTTGTGCATTCTGGTGAAGGTTCTTCCCAGGATCGCCCTTTGTCGCTTCTGGCGGAGGTTCTTCCCACGAGTGCTATGCGTTCGTTTCGGGCCGCTGTTGAGTTGCCCCTGTGATTCGAAGTGTGCCGTTTGGTTGGGCCGCGTTCTGGTGAGGTTCTCCCAGGACGGCTCTTGGCGCTTTTTGGTGGAGGTTCTCCCCAAGGCTGCTTCGTGTTGTTTTGGTTGTCGTTGCTCTCTCTCTCTGTGGAGATGAGCTGTCATTGTTGTCGATTGGACTGTCTGTGTTACAGTCTGCTTGGGCGTTGTCGGTCAAGGTGTCGTGCCCTTGGCTGTGCGTCTGGCTGCTGCGTTGGCCAGCTTGTCTCGTTAGTCATTTCCAAGTTTCTCGGCCGCGCTGGCGGGACTTGTGTCCCCCGTGGCTTGAATGGTCTGCTTTGTTCTTGCGCCCGGCGTGCTCTCGCAGATGGTGGTCTGGTGAGTGTCATGGTGCTCGGATGGCTGTGCTTCATATAGAAGTGTCAGTCTCGCGTTGTGGTTTTGCCTCTCACGTGTGGAAGAGACTCGTGCGTGTCTCCTTCCTCTGCTTTTCGTCGGTTGCTCGGGGTGGTGGTGCTCCACTATGGTGTTGTGTTTCCGGGGTGCGCATCGTTGCAACCTTCTGGTGGAGTCATCTTCCCTTGTGTTGTTTTTGGGTTGAGCTGGTTGCTCCCCTCATGTTGTCGTTTCCTTGTGGCACCGTGGGTTGGTGGACCTGTTCGTGCCATTTGTCGTTGCAGTTGTTTCTTGCTGCCTGCCTGCGCAATTTGGGGCATTGGGTCCCTGTTGGTCTAGTGCGAGGTAGTCCCGTGTTCTTGTTGGGTTGCAAGTGTGAGCGTTGCTCTGCTGTGCACCGGTTTTCTAGTTGGCTTGCTCGTGCAAGCGTTGTTCCGGTGTATGATCAATTGTGCCTCGGCTTGTGCCTTGGAGGCTTTTCGTGTCGTCATTTTGGTGGTTGGCCTCTCTATCGGTCACGATAGAGGTGGTGCTTCTCTTGCTCTTGCGGGCTAGGGAGTCGCTGTGGTTTTTGCTCCCTATGCGGCAGAGTCGGTGTTCCGGTGCTTCTTGGGCGGACGTGTTTGTCGCGCTCTTGAAGTAGTAGTTGTCGGATTTCTGTGTGCTTTCCGTTGTGGGTCTCTGGTAGAGAGTCCCCTTCGGTGGAGCCCGTGTCGTCTCGGGCCATTGGTGCCGCTGTGTGTGCAGCACCTTGCGTTTTCTCCGTGCTTCGTGTTTTGTGCCTCAAGGGCTGGGGCCGACGTGGCCTGTTGCGCTCTTTCAGGCTTGCGGTTCTTGGCGTGTGGCTTTCGGTAGGCCTCCTGTGGAGAGTCCTTCCTATAGCCGTAGTGTTGCTTTGGCCGCTGGTGCACCTGGTTGCACTTTGTTTACTTTTGGTGTTTGTGGTAGCACCGTGTGCTCGTGCTCGAGCGTTTCGGTTTTATGCCGTCTGGAGCCCTGGTGCATTGTGTTGTACCCTGGTTAGCTCCCGTGCTTGTGATAGCACCCTGTGTTGTGCCGTGTGTCTGTTCTGTGCTTCGTACGTTGTTTCACGAGTTTGCTCGTGTTGGGAGGCTTCGAGTTTTCTGCCTCTGGGACACGTGTGCTAGCCTGAGTCTTGTGGTCGTACCGTTACCGCTGCTGTGGTGGCTGCTTTGCCTTGTCTAGGTAGCCCTATCGGTGGTAGCCAGGCTTTGGTCGTGACCTGTTTCTAGGTTTTCCCCCTCGCTTGCGGAGCGAGTGTGTGCAATTGTGGTACCCTGCTTCGGTCTGGGTCTCTCTGAGGTCGACATGTTGCCCTCGACCTCTGTGGTTGTTTTGCTTCCGTATGGTTGTGCGTGCGTTGGGAGTCTGGAAGCCTATGGCAAGTCTCCTGTCGGTTCGTCCGTGACAGTGAGGTCTATCATCTTGCTAGTACTCGACCATGTGTTTGATGGCGTTGTGAGGTGCTCGGCTTTTGGCTTAACCTCAGACGTCTTCCGTGCTTCCGTCGCGGTGTGCCACGTTGTGGAGCATGTGACTCCTAGTTTTTTGTGGCTCCGCGTGCATTTGGTATCCTTGTCAGACCACGAGGAAGGTCTGGGTGAGACCTAGTGGTGACAGTGGATGCCGTTTTTGCGTGTTGAGGGTTCTTCGCGTGCGTTTGCTATCCTTGTTGAACCGCAAGGAGGTCTGGGTGAGACTTAGCGTGACGGTGGACTGTTTTTCATGTGTTGAGAATTCTTCGCGAGTGTGTCCTCGCCCTAGGTTGTGTCTCTCGCGTGGCTACTCGGTTGGGCGGTGACGGTGCTAGCTGCTGCTAGTGGCGTGAGGCCGTTCCTGAGTGTCATGCTTGACTCTCAGGTGGTTCTTGTGTGGTTGTCAGCAACGGTGTACTCCGTCAGGTTTCGCTCGCGACGGAGTGCGTTGCTGACCGGTGTTTCTCATGTTGCTGCCGGCAACTGCGCTCTCTGTCGTGTTTTGCAGGCGACAGAGTGGGTTGCTGGGCGTTGGTCACCATAGTGAGGTCTGTTGGTGACTGCAACTATGAGGATTTTGTTTGGCATTTTCTACTGTTCGGGCCGGACTTGGCGCCGCTCGGCACGTGGGGTTGTCGTTCCGTCTGGGCGCCCCACGTGTGGCTGGAGTGAGCCGTCGGTTCCTCGGCTTGGTGCTCCCGGAGTGTTGGAGCATGTTGTGAGCCGATTTTTGATTCTGTGCTTCCCGTGTGTTGGAACCCGCGATGTGAGCCGTAGTTTTCCGGCTTCGTGTGCCGCGCGTGTTTGGCTGTGCGATTGCTGCCACGAGGAAGTCGTGTTGAGACTTAGTGGCTTATTCGCATTGGTCTTGCGTTTGCTCCCCGTGTTTTGTTTCGTGCCTTGAGACCTTCTGGGTTTATCCCAATTTCGAGGACAGAATTGTTTTAAGGGGGGTAGAATGTAAGACTCGGTTTCTCGCTTCCCATCCGGCGCCTGGGATGACTGGCCACTGACGCGTCCAGGCTGGGTGATGCGTTGGATCGCGTCGGGTGCTCGACGCGACAGTCATCCGTGTCGCGGAAAGTTTGTGGGTCGCGCCCTGGTTCTCCGTCGCGTCTTGCTGTTGCGCCCCGGTCAACGGGCCGCGACAATGTTTTGTCGTATTGCGCTGTCCGTCGTCATGATGCCTGTCAGGGTGGCAGGTGTGTCAGTACGGCCTGTCGTGTTGTCGCGGCGCCCGTGGGGGGTGCGTTCTTGTCGCAGTCCGTTGACCCGTCTCGTTAATGTTGTTAACGCGACGGGGCGGTCCGTCGCGTTCTGGGTGCCGGGCGCTTAAGGCGCAGGCCGGCTACCCCTTCCCCCTCTCTCTTTTTCTTCCCTTCTCCCTCTCCCTCCGGCGACCTCTTCCCCCCCTCTTCTCCCCTTTGTGTGTTTCAGGCGAGGAGGAGGGCCGTGCGTGGTGTCCCGGCATTGTGGAGCGTGCGTGGAGCGAGGAGGAGGTGTTCTTTCCTACGAGAAGGGCCCTACGGGGTTCGGTTCTTCGTTTAAGGTAGGGATTTCTTGTGCCCTTCCCAATCCAGGTGGATCGGGAGTCCTCGGGTTTTGTAGTTAGCTTTACAGCTTCCCCATGCTCCCCTCCCCGTGTGTGCATGTTTGTATGGTTTGGGCGGCCCGGGATGGAGCATCCTTGGTTTGCCTCCCGACTGATGTCGCGGCCGTGGTGCGCGTCGCGACATCAGTAGAGGCGTCGCCCCGGTCGGGCGCGACCTTATCGCGGCGAGTTGGCGGTCACGATAAGGGTCGCTGTCGCGACCTAGTTTCCCGTCGCGATAGGGAGGCTGTCGCGACGCGCTGCCCCATCACATCAAGGCTATTGTCGCGGTGCCCTTCCCCGTCGCGATGGCATCGCGACGGCCTGTGGTGGCGCGACAGTGCCTGTGCTGCCTCGGTGGTTTCCGTGGCCGGTTTGTGTGTCGGCGTGTGCCCCAGGCAGGCTTTGCCCTTAGGACCTTCTGGTAGGGAACGCGACTGGTTGCCTCCCTGCGTTCAGTGACCGAAGGTGACACCTTCGTGGCCGTGTCTTGCAGCGGTGCCAGGAGGGTCGTGTCTGCATAATAATCGATTGACCGACGGTCAATCGATTATTAGCAGAGCGACGGGTTTCCGTACTGTCCGTGGTGTTCCGAGGTTCTAGCCGTTCGTGCATGCCTTGGTTGCCGACGGCCCCTTTTGAGGGTCCGTGCGTGCCTCTCGCTGGCTGGGCTTGTCGTGAGTTACAAGCAAGCAGTTCGGCGTGGTTTTGTTGTGCTGCCCCGCCTGTTCGCCGGTGCTTGGCACTTAAGGGCTTGTCCTGTTTAGAGGTTGTCTCCGTTTCCTGGGACCCCCATCCTCGGGAGCCCGTTGAGGGAGGTATCCGGGCTACGAGTGTGCTCGAGTTGGCAGCCACGTGAGCGGACTCTAGCTGAGGGGAAAATGAGGTTTGGACAGCGGCGCTGAGTCGTTTGTAGAGCTCTCTTGTCTAGGTCTGGACGCCGAGGGGTTCAGAGTGCTTTCCTGGCGCAGACCAGACAGTCCTTGTCTCACTGCCTCTCTCTGCGTTGGTTCCGGAGCCACGTAGTGGTGTCAGGCGTGAGGCCGCAGCTTGGCCAGGCTGCGGTGTTGCGTGTGTTGTGTGTTTCTGTGGCGGCTCTGTCTCGCCCTTGCGCGGGGACGGAGGCAGGAGCTAGGCTAGCGAGCAGAGCGTGCGGACTACGGGTCCCCCTCTTGGCTGCTAGCGACGGTGGCTTGGTGTTGTTGTTGTGACAGTGTTTTGCTCACGACGTTTCCGAGTGTTCCTCGTTGCCCTAGCTTGCACGGCGGTTTTAGCCTAGCTGTGCTTAGCTCCCGTGGGCGTCGTTGGTCTGGCCTTGGCAGACCCGTGCTTCTGGTGGTTCCCGCTTCGGTGTTCTCTCTCGGTTCCGTGGTCCCATTCTTGGGTGCCAGCCCGTGTTGCACCGTGTGTAGCTTCCCGACCTGGCGGTGTATCCGGGGTCCAAGGTGGTTCTGCTTGGGCCCTCGACCTGTAGAGGTCTGAGGTGGCCGTGCTTGCGGTGAGACGTCGTTCTCACTTGGTTGTTCCGTGGTCTCGGCAGGTGTGCTGAGCACTGCTTCCGCTTTGTGCCCGACTCCGTTGGTTTCTGCGGGAGTCGTGTGTGTGCCACGACCTTGGTTGGTGGTCATGGCGTTGTACTGTTCTCTTCCGCTGCTTAGTAGTACCATGCTGTAGGTGTTCCTCGCTTTACAACTTTCTAGTGTAGTTTCCTATTTTCGGAGTTCCTTCTACTCTGGGCGGTGAGGACTGGTAATCCCTACTGGGCCTTGTTCGCGAGGCTCACCCCCTACTTCTTTCAGCTAGGGGTCGTCGTCACGGGAGCTCGGGTCAGACGGGTTGCGAGGCGGCTGTGGCAACGTGTGTTGTCAGCAGCAGCGAGAGCGAGCGTTGTGAGCTCTTGTAGCCTGAGTGAGCTGAGAGCTGTGTTTTGCAAGTCCTCGGGGTATGCCCCTTAAGGACTGCACCTTTCTTCTTGTACCTGTGCTTTTGCTTGGGACGCGTTGTACAACCTTTTGTATAATGTACAGATTATTATAGTTATTTGAACTCAGTACATATCTCACTAGATGGTTTCATATAACCCTTCCGAGTCTTCGGATCTGTGGGTGGCGGCGCGACCCTCCGGGTCCCCGGCGAGGGGTCCGAGAGGTCGGGTCGTACATGGACCTGTAGTTGTGTGGTCTGCAGGTGTGGTGTTAGTTGGTCTCCACAGTTTGTTGACGCTGTTAGGTGGAGCAGTAGCTGGACCTTTCGTCCGTGGCTGTGAGGCTGAGAGGTAGACTTGTGTGGTTTGTTCGGATCAGTAGCTGGTGTCGCGAACCAGTTTTCATGACTCGTATTTGGCGTTACCCTTCTTTAGCTCGTACCTCTGAGCGTGGTTTTCCGTTTAATTATTAATGTTCAGCCATGTTAATAGTGTAGAGTTGTTTATTTAATTACAGTTGTGGCATCATGCTTAGTTAGCTTGTTTAACTGTTTAAATAGATGTTTTTACTCTTGCTTCTCTAGTACTTGTGTTGTTTAGGCCTTTGAGGGAGTTTCCCTACTGAGCCAATGACTTGTGAGGCTCACCCCTACTCCTTTCAGGTCAGGGAGAGCAGGAGGGTTCCCGTCCTTCTTCTAGTTCAGAGCCGCATCGTAGCGGAGTTGGGTCTACTCCTCCAACAATGTAATTATCTTTCCGTTGTACCTCGAGGTATTCCCCAGGATGTTGTACACTGTACTTGACTTTTGTTGGGAACTGGCTATGTAATAATCATGTGAATATATGTGAGATGTGCAATCTTATATGTGTTTAGTGTATTCCTTTATATTTCCACGGACATGTGTGTTGATATCCCTTGCCAGGCATTGGTCTGTTCGCGGGAGGCGGAGTCGAGTCAAGTTCATTATTGGGTTAACGGATTTGAACGATGAGGACCGTCACAGATGGTGGTCCCGATGGTCATAGTACTGTAGCAACTTTGAATTT
>JACBKR010006551.1:0-13251 GCA_014218235.1 Colocasia esculenta
AATTCCATAATTCGGATCGGCACTTCGAGATGGTCGACAGCGCGCTGGTTTCGCGGAATTCCGTTCCGGGGCAAAAATCCCCCCCCCCCCCCCCCCGAGCGTGTGTACTAGTACACCGACTGTCGTACCCTCCGGTCGAACGCGGATATTTATTCTGCCGGGGGTCAGAACCGCTTGCGAGGCCCCAATTCAAAATCGAAACTTCGACCCGGTCGGTAAATGGTTGCATTGGGAGATTTCCGGTCCGGCGCCCAAATTGCTCTCCGGGAACGTGGTCGCTGGCTGCCGATGCGATCGCATACGGACACTGCTTCGCTCAAACGGGCATAACTTTTCGCTCGATTATCGAAATCGCTTATAAGACCCCAATTCGGAATCGACACTCAGAGGCGCTCGATGCAACCTTATAGCCTCAGGTGATAAGACGTCATTTCGGGGTCGAAAAACCTTCGTTTCGCACTCCAAAATTGTGATTCTAGCCGATGATCTCCCCTATCCCAAAGTTTTTTTACAGTAGCGACTCCCTCGATTACGCGTATCGCTGGCGGAGCCCACACGCGGAGTCGCCCAATCACAGCGATCGGAAGTCGTGTTCAACTCGACGCGAGATCTCCTGCCCAGGTCGTGGATATGGATGCCCGACATCGCCGATATAGTCACCCCCTCCGGTTTATTCCCACCCCTTCAGCGAAAGAATTGGGCATAACTTTCCGCACAGGCATCGGAATCGCTTATGTAACCACAATTCGGAATCGGCACTTCGAGACGATCGACAGCGCACTGGTTTCACGGAATTCCGTTCGGGGGCCAAAATTCCCCCTCAGAGCGTGTGTACTAGTACACCGACTGTCGTACCCTCCGATCGTACGTGGATATTTATTCGCCCGGGGGTCGGAACCGCCTGGGAGTCCCCAATTCAGAATCGGCACTTCGACCCGGTCGGTAAATGGTCGCATTCGGAGATTTCCGGTCCGGCACCAAAATTCCTCTCCAGGAGCGCGGTCGTAGCCTGCCGATGTGATCGCATACGGACACCGCTTCGCTCAAACAGACATAACTTTTCGCTCGGTTATCGGAATCACTTATAAGACCCCAATTCGGATTCGGCACTCAGAGGCGCTCGACGCTTCCTTATAGCCTCAGGCGATAAGACATCGTTTTGGGGTCGAAAAACCTTCGTTTCGCACTCCAAACTTATGACTCTAGCCGACGATCTCCCCTATTCCAAAGTTTTTTGGTAGTAGCGACTCCCTTGATTACGCGAATCGCTGGTGGAACCCACACGCGGAGCCGCCCAGTCACAGCGATCGGAAGTTGTGTTCAACTCGATGCGAGATCTCCGCCGCAGGTCGTAGATATGGGTGCCCGAACATCGCCGATATAGTCACCCCTCCGGTTTATTCCTACCCCTTCAGCGAAAGAATTGGGCATACCTTTCCGCACGGGCATCGGAATCGCTTATGTTACCATAATTCGGAATCGGCACTTCGAGACGGTCGACAGCGCGCTGGTTTCGCGGAATTCGGTTCCACGGCAAAAATCCCCCCCCCCCCCCCCCCCCCCCCCGAGCGTGTGTACTAGTACACCGACTGTCGTACCCTCCGGTCGGACGTGGATATTTATTCGCCTGAGGGTCAGAACCGCCTGCGAGCCTCAATTCAGAATCGGCACTTCGACCCAATCGGTAAATGGTCGCATTCGGAAATTTTCGTTCGGCGCCCAAATTGCTCTCTGGGAGCGTGGTCGCAAGCTGCCGATGCGATCGCATACGGATAACGCTTCGCTCAAACCGGCATAACTTTTCGCTCGGTTATCGGAATCACTTATAAGACCCCAACTCGGAATCGTCACTTAGAGGCGCTTGACGCGCCCTTATAGCCTCAGGCGATAAGACGTCGTTTCGGGGTAGAAAAACCTTCGTTTCGCACTCCGAAATTGCGATTCTAGCCGACGTTCTCCCCTATCTCAAGGTTTTTTGGCAGTAGCGACTCCCTCGATTACGCCAATCGCTCACGGAGCCCACACGCGGAGCCGCATAGTCACAGCGATCGGAAGTCATGTTCAACTAGATGCGAGATCTCCTGCCCAGGTCATGGATATGGATGCCCGAACATCGCCGATATAGTCACCCCTACGGTTTATTCCACCCCTTCAGCGAAGAATTGGACATAACTTTCCGCACGGGCATCAGAATAGCTTATGTTATCATAATTCGAAATCGGCACTTCGAGACGGTCAACAGCGCGCTGGTTTCACAGAATTCCGTTTCGGGGCCAAAATTCCCCCCGGAGCGTGTGTACTGGTACACTGACTGTCGTACCCTCCAGTCGGACGCCGATATTTATTCGCCCGGGGGTCGGAACTGCCCGCGAGTCCCCAATTCAGAATCGGCACTTCAACCCGGTCGGTAAATGGTAGCATTCGTAGATTTCCGGTCCGGCGCCCAAATTCCTCTCCGGGAGCACGGTTGCAGGCTGCCGATGCGATCGCATATGGACACCGCTTCGCTTAAACGGGCATAACTTTTCGCTTGGTTATCGGAATCGCTTATAAGACCCCAATTCGGAATCGACACTCAGAGGTGCTCGACGCCTCCTTACTGCCTCAGGCGATAAGACGTCGTTTCGGGGTCGAAAAACCTTCGTTTCGCACTCCGAACTCACGATTCTAGCCGACGATCTCCCCTATTCCAACATTTTTTGGCAGTAGCGACTCCCTCGATTACGTAAATCGCTGCGGAGCCCACACGCGGAGCCGCCCAGTCACAGCGATCGGAAGTAGTGTTCAACTCGACGTGAGATCTCCTCCCCAGGTCGTGGATATGGGTGCCCGAACATCGCTGATATAGTCACCCCTCCGGTTTATTCCCCCCCTTCAGCGAAAGAATTGGGCATAACTTTCCGCACGGGCATTGGAATCGCTTATGTTACCACAATTCGGAATCAGCACTTCGAGATGGTCGACATCGCGTTGGTTTTGCGGAATTCCGTTCCGGGGCCAAAATTCCCCCTCAGAGTGTGTGTACTAGTACACCGACTGCCGTACCCTCTGGTCGGACGTGGATATTTATTCGACCGGGGGTCGGAACCGCCTGCGAAGCCCCAATTCAGAATCGGCACTTTGACCTGGTTGGTAAATGGTCGCATTCAGAGATTTCCGGTCGGGCGCCCAAATTCCTCTCCGGGAGCGCGGTCGCAGGCTGCCGAAGTGATCGCATACGGACACCGCTTCGCACAAACGGGCATAACTTTTCGCTCGGTTATCAGAATCGCTTATAAGACCCCAATTCGGAATCGGCACTCAGAGGCGCTCGATGCTTCCTTGTACCTTAGGCGATAAGATGTCATTTCGGGGTCGAAAAAACTTCGTTTCGCCCTCTGAAATCGCGATTCTACCCGACGATCTCCCCTATTCCACAGTTTTTTGGCAGTAGCGACTCCCTCGATTATGCGAATCGTTGGCGGAGCCCACACGCGGAGCCGCCCAGTCACAACGATCGGAAGTCCTGTTCAACTCGATGCGAGATCTCCTCCCCAGGTCGTGGATATGGTTGCCCGATCATCGCCCATATAGCCACCCCTCCGTTTATTCCCACCCCTTCAACGAAAGAATTGGGCGTAACTTTCCGCACGGGTATCGGAATCTCTTATATTACCACAATTCGGAATCGGCACTTCGAGACAGTCGACAGCGCGCTGGTTTCGTGGAATTCCGTTCCGGTGCCAAAATTCCACCTCGGAGCGTGTGTACTAGTACACCGACTGTCGTACCCTCCGGTCGGACGCGGATATTTATTCGCCCGGGTGTCGGAACCGCTTGCGAGGCCCCAATTCATAATTAGCACTTTGACCCGGTCGAAATGGTCTCATTTGAAGATTTCCGGTTCGGCGCCCAAATTCCTCTCCGGGAGCACGGTTGCAGGCTACCAATGAGATCGCATACGGAAACCGCTTCACTCAAATGGGCATAACTTTTCACTAGGTTATCGGAATCGCTTATAAGACCCTAATTCGGAATCAGCAGTCAGAGGCTCTCAACACCCCCTTATTGCCTCAGGCGATAAGACGTCGTTTCGGGGTCGAAAAACTTCGTTTTGCACTGCGAAATTGTGATTCTAACCGACGATCTCCCCTATTCCAAGGTTTTTTAGTAGTAGCGACTCCCTCGATTACGCGAATCGCTGGCGAAGCCCACACGCGGAGCCGCACAGTCACAGCGATCGGAAGTCATGTTCAACTCGACGCGAGATCCCCTCCCCAGGACGTGGATATGGGTGCCCGAACATCGCCGATATAGTCACCCCTCCTATTTATTCCCACCCCTTCAGCGAAAGAATTGGGCATAACTTTCCGCACGGGCATCAGAATCGCTTATGTTACCAAATTCGGAATCGGCACTTCGAGATGGTCTACAGCGCGCTGGTTTCACGGAATTCCGTTCCGGGCCAAAATTCCCTCCGGGAGTGTGTGTACTAGTACACCGACTATCGTACCCTCAGGTCGGATGCGGATATTTATTCGCCTGGGGGTCGGAACCGCCTGTGAGGCCCCAATTCAGAATCGGCACTTCGACCCGGTCGGTAAATGGTCGCATTCGGAGATTTCCGGTCCGGTGCCCAAATTCCTCTCCGGGAGCACGGTCGCAGGCTGCCTATGTGATCACATTAGGACACCGCTTCGCTCAAACGGGCATAACTTTCCGCTCGGTTATCAGAATCGCTTATAAGATACCAATTCAGAATCGACACTCAGAGGCGCTCGGCGCCCCCTTATTGCCTAGGGCGATAAGACATCGTTTTGGAGTCGAAAAACGTTCGTTTCGCACACCGAAATTGCGATTCTAGCCGACGATCTCCCCTATCCCAAAGTTTTTTGGCAGTGGCGACTCCCTCGATTACGCGAATCGCTGGTGTAGCCCACACGCCGAGCCGCCCAGTCACAGCAATCGTAAGTCATGTTCAACTCGACGCGAGATCTCCTGCCCAGGTCGTGGATATGGATGCCCGAACATCGCTGATACCCTCCGGTTTATTCCCACCCCTTCAGCGAAAGAATTGGGTATAACTTTCCGTACGAGCATCAGAATCGCTTATGTTACCACAATTCGAATCGGCACTCCGAGACGGTCGACGTCGTGCTGGTTTTGCGGAATTCTGTTCTTGGGGCAAAAATCCCCCCCGGAGCGTGTGTACTAGTACACCGACTGCCGTACCCTCCGTCGGACGCAGATATTTATTCGCTCGGGGGTCGGAACTGCTTGCGAGGTTGCAATTCAGAATTGGCACTTCGACTCGGTCGGTATATGGTCACATTCAGAGATTTCCGGTCCGGCACCAAAATTCCTCTCCGGGAGCGCGGTCGCAGGCTGCCGATGCGATCGCATACGGACACCGCTTCGCTCAAACGGGCATAACTTTCGCTCGGTTATCGAAATCACTTATAAGACCCCAATTCGGAATCTGCACTCAGAAGCGCTCGACGCCCCCTTATGGCCTCAGGCGATAAGATGTCGTTTCGGGGTCGAAACACCTTCGTTTTCCACTCCAAAATTGCGATTCTAGCTGACGATCTGCCCTATTCCAAGGTTTTTTGCCAGTAGCGACTCCCTCGATTACGCGAATCGCTGGCGGAGCCCACACGCAGATCCACCCAGTCATAGCGATCGGAAGTTATGTTCAACTCGACGCGAGATCTTCTGCCCAGGTTGTGGATATGGATGCCCGAACATCGCCGATATAGTCACCCCCTCCGGTTTATTCCCACACCTTCAGCGAAAGAATTGAGCATAACTTTCCGCACGGGTATCGGATTCGCTTATGTTACAACAATTCGGAATCGGCACTCCGAGACGGTCGACACCGCACTGGTTTTCTACATTTCGTTCTGAGGCCAAACTTCCCCCCTTAGCGCATGTACTAGAACACCGACTGCCGTAACCTCCGGCCGGACGCGGATATTTATTTGCCCGGGGGTCGGAACCGCCCGCGAGGCCCCAATTTACAATCGGAACTTCGACTCGGTCGGTAAATGGTCGCATTCGGAGATTTCCGGTGCGATCGCATACGGACACCGCTTCGCTCAAACGGGCATAACGTTTCGCTCGGTTATCGGAATCGCTTATAAGACCCCAATTCGGAATCGGCACACCGAGGAGCGCGACGAACTTATTGCCTCAGGCGATAAGACGTCGTTTTGGGGTAGAAAAACCTTCGTTTCGCACTTCGAAATTACGATTCTAGCCGACGATCTCCCCTATTCCAGGGTTTTTTGGCAGTAGCGACTCCCTCGATTACGCGAATCGCTGGCGAAGCCCACATGCGGAGCCGCCCAGTCACAGCGATCGGAAGTCATGTTCAACTCGACGCCAGATCTCCTGCCCAGGTCATGGATATGGCCGCCCGAACATCGCTGATATAGTCACCCCCTCCGGTTTATTCCCACCCCTTCAGTCAAGAATTGGGCATAAATTTCCGCACAGGCATCAGAATCGCTTATGTTACCACAACTCAGAATCGGCACTCCGAGACGGTCGACAGCGCACTGGTTTCGTGGAATTCCGTTCCGGGGCCAAAATTCCCCCCCGAGCGTGTGTACTAGTGCACCGACTGCCATACCCTCCGGTCGGACGCGGATATTTTTTCGCCCGGGGTCGGAACTGCACGCGAGGCCCCAATTCAAAATTGGCACTTCGACCCGGTCGATAAATGGTCGCATTCAGAGATTTCCGGTCTGGCGCCCAAATTCCTCTCCGGGAGCGCGGTCGCAGGCTGCTGATGCGATCGCATACGAACACCGCTTCGCTTAAACGAGCATAACTTTTTGCTCGGTTATCGGAATCGCTTATAAGACCCCAATTCAGAATCGGCACTCAGAGGCGCTCGGCGACCCTTATGGCCTCAGGCGATATGACGTCATTTCGGGGTCGAAAAACCTTTGTTTCGCACACTGAAATTGTGATTCTAGCCGACGATCTCCCCTATTCCAAAGTTTTTTGGCAGTAGTGACTCCCTCGATTACGCGAATCGCTGGCGGAGCCCAGACGTGGAGCCGCCCAGTCACAGCGATCGGAAGTCGTGATCAACTCGACGCGAGATCTCCCCCCCAGGTCGTGGATATGGGTGCCCGAACATCGCCGATATAGTCACCCCCTCCAGTTTATTCCCACCCCTTCAGCAAAAGAATTGGGCATAACTTTCCGCACGGGCATCGGAATAGCTTATGTTACCACAATTCGGAATCGGCACTCCGAGACGGTCGACATGCGGGGGTTTCACGGAATTCCGTTCCGGGGCCAAACTTCCCCCGAGAGCGTGTGTACTAGTACACCGACTGCCGTACCCTCCGGTCGGACGCGATATTTATTCACCCGGGGTCGGAACCGCCCGCGAGGCCCCAATTCAGAATTGGAACTTCGACCCAGTCGGTAAATGGTCACATTCAGAGATTTCCGGTCCGACGCCGAAATTCCTCTACGGGAGCGCGGTCGCAGGCTGCCGAAGCGATCGAATATGAACACCGCTTCGCTCAAACGGGCATAACTTTTCGCTCGGTAATCGTAATCGTTTATAAGACCCCATTCGGAATCGGCACACCGAGGAGCGCGACGACTTATTGCCTCAGGCGATAAGACGTCGTTTTGGGGTAGAAAAACCTTCGTTTCGCACTTCGAAATTACGATTCTAGCCGACGATCTCCCCTATTCCAGGGTTTTTTGGCAGTAGCGACTCCCTCGATTACGCGAATCGCTGGCGGAGCCCACACGCGGAGCCGCCCAGTCACAGCGATCGGAAGTCGTGTTCAACTCGACGCCAGATCTCCTGCCCAGGTCATGGATATGGCCGCCCGAACATCGCCGATATAGTCACCCCCTCCGGTTTATTCCCACCCCTTCAGCAAAAGAATTGGGCATAACTTTCCGCACGGGCATCGGAATAGCTTATGTTACCACAATTCGGAATCGGCACTCCGAGACGGTCGACAGCGCACTGGTTTCGTGGAATTCCGTTCCGGGGCCAAAATTCCCCCCCGAGCGTGTGTACTAGTACACCGACTGCCGTACCCTCCGGTCGGACGCGATATTTTTTCGCCCGGGGTCGGAACTGCACGCGAGGCCCCAATTCAGAATCGGCACTTCGACCCGGTCGGTAAATGGTCGCATTCAGAGATTTCCGGTCCGGCGCCCAAATTCCTCTCCGGGAGCGCGGTCGCAGGCTGCCGATGCGATCGCATACGGACACCGCTTCGCTCAAACGGGCATAACTTTTCGCTCGGTTATCGGAATCGCTTATAAGACCCCAATTCGGAATCGGCACTCAGAGGCGCTCGACGACCCCTTATTGCCTCAGGCGATAAGACGTCATTTCGGGGTCGAAAAACCTTCGTTTCGCACTCTGAAATTGCGATTCTAGCCGACGATCTCCCCTATTCCAAGGTTTTTTGGTAGTAGCGACTCCCTCGATTACGCGAATCGCTGGCGGAGCCCACACGCGGAGCCGCCCAGTCACAGCGATCGGAAGTCGTGTTCAACTCGACGCGAGATCTCCCCCCCAGGTCGTGGATATGGGTGCCCGAACATCGCCGATATAGTCACCCCCTCCGGTTTATTCCCACCCCTTCAGCAAAAGAATTGGGCATAACTTTCCGCACGGGCATCGGAATCGCTTATGTTACCACAATTCGGAATCGGCACTCCGAGACGGTCGACAGTGCGGGGGTTTCACGGAATTCCGTTCCGGGGCCAAAATTCCCCCCCGAGCGTGTGTACTAGTACACCGACTGCCGTACCCTCCGGTCGGACGCGGATATTTATTCACCCGGGGTCGGAACCGCCCGCGAGGCCCCAATTCAGAATCGGCACTTCGACCCGGTCGATAAATGGTCGCATTCGGAGATTTCCGGTCCGACGCCGAAATTCCTCTACGGGAGCGCGGTCGCAGGCTGCCGATGCGATCGCATACGAACACCGCTTCGCTCAAACGGCATAACTTTTCGCTCGGTTATCGGAATCGCTTATAAGACCCCAATTCGGAATCGGCACTAAGAGGCGCTCGATGCCACCTTATCGCCTCAGGTAATAAGACGTCGTTTCGATGTCGAAATACCTTCGTTTCGCACTCTGAAATTTTGATTCTAGCCGACGATCTCCCCTATTCCAAGGTTTTTTGGTAGTAGCGACTCCCTCGATTACCCGAATCGCTGGCGGAGCCCATACGCGGAGCCGCCCAGTCATAGCGATCGGAAGTCGTGTTCAACTCGACGCGAGATCTCCTGCCCAGGTCGTGGATATGGGTGCCCGAACATCGCCGATATAGTCACCACCTCCGGTTTATTCCCACCCCTTCAGCGAAAGAATTGGGCATAACTTTCCGCACGAGCATCGGAATCGCTTATGTTACCACAACTCGGAATCGGCACTCCGAGACGGTCGACAGCGCACTGGTTTCGCGGAATTCCGTTCTGGGGCAAAAATCCCCCCGGAGCGTGTGTACTAGTACACCGACTGCCGTACCCTCCGGTCGGATGCGGATATTTTTTCGCCCGAGGGTCGGAACCGCCCGCGAGGCCCCAATTCAGAATCGGCACCTCGACCCGGTCGATAAATGGTCGCATTCAGAGATTTCCGGCCCGGCGCCCAAATTGCCCTCCGGGAGCGCAGTCGCAGGCTGTCGATGTGATCGCATACGGACACCGCTTCGCTCAAATGGCATAACTTTTCGCTCGATTATCGGAATCGCTTATAAGACCCCAATTCGGAATCGGAACTCAGAGGCGCTCGACGCCCCCTTATGGCCTCTGGCGTTAAGACGTCATTTCAGGGTAAAAAACCTTCATTTCGCACACCGAATTGCGATTCTAGCCGACGAACTCCCCTATTCTAAGGTTTTTTGGTAGTAGCGACTCCCTCGATTACGCGAGTCGCTGGAGGAGCCCACGCGGAGCCACCCATTCACAGCGATCGGAAGTCGTGTTCAACTCGACGCGAGATCTTCTGCCCAGGTTGTGGATATGGGTGCCCAAACATCGCCGATATAGTCACCCCCTCCGGTTTATTCCACCTCTTCAGCGAAGAATTGGGCATAAGTTTCCGCACGGGCATCGAAATCCCTTATGTTACCACAACTCAGAATCGGCACTCCGAGACGGTCGACAGCGCGCTGGTTTCGCGGAATTCTCTTCTGGGGCCAAAATCCCCCCCTCCCCCCCGGAGCGTGTGTACTAGTACACCGACTGCCGTACCCTCCGGTCGGACGAGGATATTTTTTCGCCCGGGGGTCGGAACCGCCCGCGAGGCCCCAATTCAAAATCGGCACTTCGATCCGGTTGTAAATGGTCGCATTTGCAGATTTCCGATCGGCGCCCAAATTCCTCTCCGGGAGCGCGGTCGCAGGCTGTCGATGCGATCGCATACGGACACCGCTTCGCTCAAACGGGCATAACTTTTCGCTCGGTTATTGGAATAACTTATAAGACCCAAATTCAGAATCGGCACTCATAGGCGCTCGACGCCCCCTTATTGCCTCAGGCGATAAGAAGTCGTTTCGGGGTAGAAAAACCTTCGTTTTGCACTCCAAAATTGCGATTCCAGCCGACGATCTCCCCTAATCCAAGGTTTTTTGGCAGTAGCGACTCCCTCGATTATGCGAATCACTGGCGGAGCCCACACGCGGAGCCGCCCAGTCATCGCGATCGGAAGTCGTGTTCAACTCGTCGCGAGATCTCCTGCCCAGTTCGTGGATATGGGTGCCCGAACATCGCCATATAGTCACCCCCTCCGGTTTATTCCCACCCGTTCAGCGAAAGAATTGGTTATAACTTTCCGCACAGGCATCGAAATCGCTTATGTTACCATAATTCGGAATCGGCACTCCGAGACGTCGACAGCGCGCTGGTTTCGGGGATTCCGTTCCGGGGCCAAAATCCCCCCCCCCCCCCCCCCCGGAGCGTGTGTACTAGTACACCGACTGCCGTACCCTCTGGTCGGACGTGGATATTTTTTCACCTGGGGGTCGGAACAGCCCGCGAGGCCCTAATTAAGAATCGGCACTTCGACCAGGTCGGTAAATGGTTGCATTCGGAGATTTCCGGTTCGGCGCCCAAATTCCTCTCCGGGAGTGTGGTCGCAGGCTGGCGATGCGATCGCCGGACACCGCTTCACTTAAATGGGCATAACTTTTCGCTGGGTTATCGGAATCTCTTATAAGACACCAATTCGAAATCGCACTCAGAGGCGGTCGACGCCCCCTTATTGCCTCAGGCGATAAGAGACGTCATTTCGGGGTCGAAAAACCTTCGTTTCGCACTCCAAAATTGCGATTCTAACCTACGATCTCCCCTATTCCAAGTTATTTTGGCAGTAGCGACTCCCTCGATTACGCGAATCGCTGGCGGAGCCCACACGCGGAGCCACCCAGTCACAGTGATCGGAAGTTGTGTTCAACTCGACGCGAGATCTCCTGCCCAAGTCGTGGATATGGTGCCTGAACATCGCCGATATAGTCACCCCCTCCGTTTTATTCTCACCCCTTCAGCGAAAGAATTGGGCATAACTTTCCGCACGGGCATCGGAATCGCTTAGGTTACCACAACTCAGAATCGGCACTCCGAGACGGTCGACAGCGCGCTGGTTTCACAGAATTTTGTTCCGGGGCAAAAATCCCCCCCGGAGCGTGTGTACTAGTACACCGACTGTCGTACCCTCCGGTCAGACGGGGATATTTTTTCGCCCGGGGGCCGGAACCACCCGCGAGGCCCCAATTCAGAATCGGCACTTCGACCCGGTCGGTAAATGGTCGCATTTGCAGATTTCCGGTCCGGCTCCCAAATTCCTCTCCGGGAGCATGGTCGCAGGCTGTCGATGCGATCGCATACGGACACCGCTTCGCTCAAATGGGCATAACTTTTCGCTGGGTTATCGAAATCTCTTATAAGACCCCAATTCGAAATCGGCACTCAGGGGCGCTCGACGCCTATTATTGCCTCAGGCGATAAGACGTCATTTCGGGGTTGAAAACCTTCGTTTCGCACTCCGAAATTGCGATTCTAGCCTACGATCTCCCCTATTCCAAGGTTTTTTGGCAGTAGCGACTCCCTCGATACGCGAATCGCTGGCGGAGCCCATACGCGGAGCCGCCCTGTCATAACGATCGGAAGTCGTGTTCAACTCGTCGCGAGATCTTCTGCCCAGGTCGTGGATATGGGTGCCCGAACATCGCCGATATAGTAAACCCCTCCAGTTTATTCCCACCCCTCAGCAATAGAAATGGGCATAACCTTCCGCACGAGCATCGGAATCGCTTATGTTACCACAATTGGAATCGGCATCCGAGACGGTCGACTGCCCACTGGTTTCGAAAAATTCGTTCCAAGGCCAAACTTCCACAGAGCGTGTGTACTAGTACACTGACTGCCGTACCCTCGGTCGAACGCGGATATTTATTCGCCCGGGGGTCGATACCGCCCGCGAGGCCCCAATTCAGAATCGGCACTTTGACCCATCGTAAATGGCCGCATTCGGTGATTTCCGGTCCGGCACGCAAAATCCTCTCCCGGAGCGCGGTCGCAGGCTTCCGATGCGATCGCATACGGACACCGCTTCGCTCAAACGTACATAACTTTTCGCTCGGTAATCGGAATCGCTTAAAAGACCCCAATTCAGAATCAGCACTCAGAGGCGCTCGACGCATCCTTCTTGCCTCAGGCAACAGACGTCATTTTGGGGTCGAAAAACCTTAGGTTCGCACTCCGAAATCGCGATTCTAGCCGACGATCTCCCCTATTCCAAGGTTTTTTGGCAGTAGCGACTCCCTCGATTACGCGAATCGCTGGCGGAGCCAATACGTGGAGCCGCCCAGTCATAGCGATCGAAAGTCGTGTTCAACTGGTCGCGAGATCTCCTGCCCAAGTCATGGATATGGTGCCCGAACATCGCCGATATAGTCACCCCCTTCGGTTTATTCCCACCCCTTCAGCGAAAGAATTGGACATAACATTCCGCACGGGCATCGAAATCGCTTATGTTACCACAATTCGGAATCGGCACTCCGAGACGGTCGACAGCGCGCTGGTTTCGAGGAATTCCGTTCCGGGGCCAAATTCCCCCCCCCCCCCGGAGCGTGTGTAATAGTACACCGACTGCCGTACCCTCTGGTCGGACGTGGATATTTTTTCGCCGGGGGGGTCGAAACACAGCCCGCGAGGCCCCTAATAAGAATCAGTACTTCGACCGGTCGGGAAATGGTCACATTCGGAGATT
>JACBKR010006552.1:0-11788 GCA_014218235.1 Colocasia esculenta
GACCGATGGTTTGTGAATTGAGACACGCGTACCGCACTACACACTAGCACTATTAGGCAGCCTTTTCTTGGGAAATTGGAAACTCTCTACCGGTCATTCCGAATCGGTAGACTAGCGACCTTTTCACCAAGGCCTCTGTAATCTCCTCTGACCATGGATTCCCACATGGCCGACGAGTTGGTTGTACCATTGAAGTTCCCTGGAGATAGCGTGCACTTCCTTTCTCTTCTTGATCTCGTGAGTATGACTTACAAACTAGACTAAAGCCATTATGTAAAGATTGAACGAAAGTATAAATCGTACCGTTATGCTGCCGAATTTATCTCTTGACCATTGTTCTCGTGAAATCATGTTCAATTTAATTATTACTTCTTCTCATCATCATCATGAACATGACATTACACATGCTACGTTTTGAAACTCTCATTGGCCATTATTAATGACTGTGGGTATCTCATTTAAAAATTTACATGAGATGCTGACAGGGCACGGCGTGTGTCCAAGGGCTCCAATCTAGCCCCAATGACGGCGAGTCATAGATATACTGTTAACCATGGGGTATAATGATTACTGGCGTTGCATCTGCGCTGGGAGTACTTTCTTGCTTGTTGAATGTTAGATACAATACCACATACACGTGTCCTAGTGTACATTCTTGATGGATCTTTTCTCGGTGTACATTAGCGTCTACGTGCCTAATTAGTGTTACTTGATCGTGCTCGTACATTCTTGCTTGCTTGCTTGCGTGATATGGCCATCCTGCATTTATTGCAATTAGTGATATCTTGCGTTCTTGACATCAAGTGAAATCTTGCGTGCTTGTACAAAGTGATCTATTACTAGTTCTATCTTGTCATCTTATTCTCAATCTTGTTCTATCTTGTTCACTCTATCTAGCTTGTTTTATATATCATGTTTAACGTTTTATTCATACTTGCATATCATTCATCGTACTTGCCTAGTTCTAAAATGTTAATCACTTATATCATTGCCCGCACATTGAGATATAAATCCTACTGGGCTAGTTTGCTCATCCCCTACTTTTACCCAATCTAGGTGACTATGAATTCAGAGGAAGATCAAGTCGAGGATGGGAATGCGTCCGAGTGATGAGCGTTCCACTTATGAGTCTATCTATAGTTAGTATTTTGAGTGTTAGAACAATGTAGTAGGAAGTGAGGTATTATGTACTTTTACTTTTATTGAGTCTTAGTCCTGTACTAGTTTCCAATTGAATACAATGAGTTGAGATTTGAATACAATTTATATTGAGTTCAACATATGGCCCTATTATGATGTTGTGTTGATACACATTTAGTGCGCGCTAGCTAGAGGCTTATTTGCCGACTGTCCACGTCTCGAATATCGACTCGAATTATTCGAAATAATATCCGCTGCGTAATTTCGGACGTGACAGTTGGGCACAATGATAAACAATGCTGGAATAGTCCAATAAACTGAAAGTCAAACAAGTTTGGATTCCGAAGCATTTACTGTTTGGCATGAATGATACATTGGGACCCAAAGTAATTTGGGTACAAAAACCTCTTGTCTGATCTATATATGCAGGAATGCCTAGCAGCCCAAAATCAAATCAAACAAATGGTACTTGGACAGTGGCTGCTCGAGGCACATGACGGGCGACAAAGGAAATTTTGTTTGCTGGTTGAAAAAGATGGAGGTCAAGTCATCTTTGGAGGTAACAATAAAGGCCAGATCATCGGCACAGGTAAGGTCGGTAAGTATGCCTCCAACTCAATTGATAATGTACTATTGGTTGAGGGCCTTCATCACAATTTCTCAGTATAAGTCAATTGTGTGATAAAGGTCATAACATTATCTTTGAATCAAAATCATGTCAAATCATTGATAAGGAAACAGGAAGTCTAAAATTTTCTGGAAAAAGGGTGAACAACATTTATTTGGTTGACTTAGATGATCCATAAAATGAAGACTTGTGTCTTGTGGCAAACAAGCAGGATGAGCTTACGTTGTGGCATCGTAGGCTTGGCCATGCAAGTTATAACGTCTTGCACAAGATCATGAGGCTTAAACTGGTAAATGGACTTCCTGAAATTTCCTTTAACAAGAATGAAAGTTTTTGTGATGCATGTGCACAGGGCAAACAAACCCGAAAATCCTTCAAATCAAAAGCATCGGTAAGCACTTCTAAACCTTATGAATTGTTGCACATGGACCTTTTTGGACCTACTAGAACACTGAGTCTCAATGGCAAACGATTTGGTTTTGTCATTGTAGACGATTTTTCCAGGTTCACTTGGGTAAATTTCTGGCTCACAAAAATGAAGCACTGAAAATCTTTGAAGAATTCTTTAATAAAATTGAGCATGGAAATGTCAATAAGATATGCTCAATACGCACTGATCACGGGGGAGAGTTTGACAACAACTCATTTTCTTATTTTTGCAGGCACCAAGGAATAGAACACCTATTCTCCTCCCCGAACTCTGGAGCAAAATGGTGTAGTGGAGAGAAAGAACAGAACCTTGGTGGAAATGGCTCGAACCCTTCTGGTCGAAAGTCAGCTTGCAAGGACCTTTTGGGCAGAAGTGGTAAACACCTCATGTTACATCCTTAACAGAGCCATGGTAAGACCTGTGATAAAGAAAACTCCCTACGAACTTCTAAAAGGTAAGAAACCCAGTATTGGGTATTTCAGAGTTTTGGATCAAAAGTCTTTATTCATAATAATGATAAAGTTGACTTGGATAAGTTCGAAGCCAAAAGTGATCAAGGTATTTTTCTGGGATACTCAGAACACTCTAGAGCATATAGGGTGTTTAATTTAAATCTCGAACAGTGGAAGAAACTCCACATGTTGTTTTTGATGAGTATCCAGCAAAGCCTAACAATTCAATTGCTTACAGGTTTGAGGATGGAGATAAGGAATAACACTTGGGGAACTACAAATGAAAGCAAAAGAAAATCCTAAAGCAGTTTCCAAGACTAAAAGTGGATATCTTCGCAGGTACAATGATGAAGATGACGTAAATCTGTTCAGAAATCAAGATGATGAACCTGAACAAAATCCACAAGAGGAAGAGCCTCAAGTTGAAACTCCTCAAGTCAACCCTCCTCCAGAACAACCTCCTCAAGTCCAAGATCAACCCGGACCTTCAACAGTGACAAATGTCAGGTATTCTAAAGATCATCCACTTGATAACATCATAGGAGATATGAATGAAAAAGTTCAAACTAGGTCTCAAGTTAGACAAATAGTTGAACAGGATCATCTAGCCTTTGTCTCTCAAGTGGAACCCAAAATGTTGAAGAAGCTTTAAAAGAAAATTCATGGATTGATGCTATGCATGAGGAGCTTGGGCAATTTCAAAGAAATAATGTCTGGAGTCTAGTTCCTAGAACCCCTGAAATTTCTGTCATAGGAACAAGATGGGTCTTTAGGAATAAGCTAAATGAAGAGGGTAAAGTGGTGAGAAATAAGGCTAGACTGGTAGCAAAAGGATACATCAAGAATTGGTGTGGACTTTGAAGAATCCTTTGCTCCTGTAGCTAGGCTAGAAGCAGTTAGGATCTTGTTAGCATATGCATGCTCAAACAAGTTCAAACTTTTCAAATGGATGTTAAAACTGCCTTCTTGAATGGCTACATCAAAGAGGAAGTCTATGTCTCTCAACCACCTGGCTTTGAGGATCATGATAAACCTAACC
The DNA here is from genome assembly GCA_014218235.1 of Colocasia esculenta. Lineage (NCBI taxonomy): Eukaryota > Viridiplantae > Streptophyta > Magnoliopsida > Alismatales > Araceae > Colocasia > Colocasia esculenta. The sequence continues at coordinate 3,690 of JACBKR010006552.1, forward strand.
ATGTATATAAATTGCACAAAGCTCTCTATGGATTGAAACAGGCACCCCGAGCTTGGTACGACAGACTAAGCACTTTTCTGGTAAGCAAAAACTACTCACGAGGTAAAGTAGACCAAACTCTCTTCACTAAGAAAGTTCGCAATCACATTATTGTTGTTCAAGTCTATGTGGACGATATCATATTTGGTTCTACTAACCCATCACTGTGTGAGGAATTTTCAAATCATATGCACAGTGAATTTGAGATGAGTTTAATGGGGGAGCTTCAATTCTTCTTGGTCTGCAGGTAAAGCAACTAGAAGATGGATTTTTCATCAACCAAGAAAAATATGTCAAGGAGCTACTGAAAAGGTTTCAGTTTGAACAAGCTAAGCCTGCTTCAACACCAATGAGCACAAGCTTGAAATTGGACAATGATGAGACAAGTAAACCGGTAGATGCAAAGCACTTCCGAGGTATGATTGGTTCACTCCTTTATCTTACTGCAAGTAGACCGGACATACAATTTAGTGTTTGCCTTTGTGCTAGATATCAATCTAGTCCAAAGGAAAGCCATTTGGTTGCAGTTAAGAGAATATTCAGATATCTCTCAGGTACGCATGCCTTGGGTCTTTGGTATCCAGCAGGAGTAGTTTTGATTTGATATCATATTCCGATGCTGATTATGCTGGATGTAAAATTGATAGAAAAAGTACTAGTGGTTATTGCCAACTTCTTGGTGGTTGCATGGTTTCGTGGGCATCCAAGAAGCAACACTCGGTTGCACTCTCCACTGCAGAAGCAGAATATGTTGCTGCAGGGAGTTGTGCAGCTCAAGTGTTGTGGATCAAAAGTCACTTGTCTGACTACAATATTGACATTGGATGCACACCTATCTTATGTGACAACACTAGTGCCATCAATCTTTCAAAGAACCCAGTCCAACACTCTAGGACAAAACACATTGAAATAAGACATCACTTCTTGAGAGATGAGGTAGCCAACAAAACCTTGGAGATTAGCTTGTACCTACTAAAAACAATTGGCTGATATTTTTACAAAACCACTGGCTGAGGATAGATTCACAACATTGAGAAGAGAATTGGGTTTGTGCAAAATGCAATGAAACTCATACCAAATCTTGAGTATATGTTCCTTGTGTGCACCAACTATGTGGTATATCAAATGGTGATTTGTGGAAGAACAAGTTATGCTTGTTTGGAAACTGTCATTATGCGTGAGAAAAAATTCTCCGCCAAGTATCCATAGTTAAGTTGTAAATAAGGGTCATTTACTTTCTATAAGGTATTTAGTTTCTTTTCACTTTGCCCTTTCTTTCCTTCTTAAATAAATGGATTTCTTTAAAGTCTGTCCTTATTCATGAAATTGTGTGCATTTGATTGCCCAAGCTGTGCAAATGTGTCTTGAAGTACTAGATTGTCTGTGTCCACATGAGCACACACTATGGGGGAGCAAGTTCAGGTTAGATGACTGACATCTTGAGGGAAATTAATCATCTTTCACACCTACTTTTTCCTCACATGCCATATCTCTTTTCCTCTTTCATCCTAGCCTTCAATCTGTTCTGCATAAGCAGCTGTCGACAGCCCTGCTCCATCCTGTCGACAGATCAGGCTCCACAGACCCAGTTTTCGCATTCTGTCTGGTTCTGTCGACAGACTCCAATTCATCTGTCGACAGCCAAGCACAGTTTCTGACTTCCCAGAACCACTTTTCTGTCTGTGTGCATCTGTCGACAGGCTCCTTCTAGCTGTCGACAGCCACACACTTTCCATGCATTTCTTGGATATCTCCAACATTCTCTTTGAGCAGGTTCATGCCTTTCAAGTAGGTGTCACTTGGGTGTCTATGCATGTTTTAATCATTCATACCCCATGATATTAAAGCCATTGTCTGTATCACCATGATTTTGACATACTACTCATGTAAGAGTCTAGGTTGTATCATTCGGAGAATATTGATCTAATCTAATGGATATCACCTAACTCCCTTGCATAACTCTCTTGTAGGCACACACTATTCACAAGTGTCTTGATCAGTCCTATGGTCATTGAAATCTATGTCTAGCATTGATTGTTAACCACATACATTATTTGACCTTGATTTTCAAACAGAACATGATAAAATTCAAAAAAAAAGGAGAAAAGCTACCTATTTCTCATATCTCAATACAATTAAAAATTGGGCTCAAGATAGAGCAATGATGTGTATTGCTGAGTAACCGGGGATATGGGCATCACAAATGTCTGTCCTCGCGTCAAAAAGCTTACTCATTAACTCTGTAGAATGGTATGATGGTCACTCTCACTGAGTAACTGGGGATAAGGGCACTGGCAATGTCTATCCTCACGTCAAAAGGTGTTCGTGAACCTAATTACCACTTTTCCCATTGCATTTTGTTTTAAAAAAAATTACAATAAAAAAAAGGGAAATAGTGTGAAGCCTCCACTGTTTGATTAATTCCCGGTCCATTGGTGTCTATGGCTAGCCATCTAAGTAGACATTTTCTTCATCAACCATTTGACCATCCTTTACTTGGAATTGTGTTCGTCTACAATAGTTTGTTATTCAACAGGGGTTATGGTTATCCCCTAAGTTTTGGTAAGATGTTCTCTTCATGCTCCAACCTGACACTTTTTGAGTATTATGTTTAAACCATTGAGGATATTAACTTGACTTAATCTCAATGAGTATGACAGTTAAACTATGTGTCCACCTATTTTACACCTTATAATCTTCTTTGGATACACACTGCTCAGCAATTCCTTCAAATTCCTTGAAAATTCCCATCTGGCACATTTTCTGTGTGCGCCTGTCGACAGGCCCTTGGGCATCTGTCGACAGCCGGCGGCCACCCTATTTTTGGAAACCCAACGGGCGCGCCGCTGGGGCTGATTTGGTGGGACCCTTGCCTTTTCAAATCCCATCCCAACTCCTTAAAAAGGCACCCACGCCCCTTCTTCCTTCTCTACACCACCAAACCATCCCCACCCCAAAAACCCTCCTTCTCCAGAGCGCAAACCCTACCTGTCACCCTCCTGCTTTCTCTCTTCTGTCTGTATCTCTCTTCTCTCTTCCTCGCTCCTCTGTACTTCGTTCTTGCCATCTCCATGGCTTCCAAGGTGAAGAAGCTGGTCTCCCATCGTCGTCCCGCTTCCTCTGAAGCCGGCGAAGGCTCCCGGCTCCCGCTGAGCGCCGGACGAAGCATCGGGATGATCGGTTGCCCGAACTCGTGGTTCCTCCTCGTCTGAATCTCACACGGGCTAAGGTCCTTTACCAAGCTCGTACAGCCTCGGTATGTTGATTTCACTTCCTTGGCAGACCTGTTTCCGAACCTCCAACCCCTCTTTGACACCCAGGGCTGGACGGTCTTTCTCTATTCTCATACGGTCTATTCTCCTACTCCGTACTGCAGTGAATTTTTCAACAATCTTGGCTACTCTGAGGACAATGAGTTCTACACCTCTGTCAAGGGAACTCCTTTCAAACTCTCTGCTAATCTCTTTAGCACAACCCTTCAAATCCCTAACTCTGGGGCTGATATACTCACCCATCACCCATCTGCCTCTGAGTACTATCACCTCATCACCCTCCAACCATATGATGGAACCAAGAAAATTGCTAAACTCAATGCCAACTCTTTTCCCCCCTGATAGGATGATTCACCATATCTTCACCACCCTGATTGCTCCAAAGCATGGCAGTCGGGAACTCGTCACTGAGGTTCATAAATCTCTTTTTACCTTCTTCCTCAAGTGCGAGCAGATCAACCTCCTGCCCTCATGCTTGGCTTAATCCGTCACTGCTTCTACAACCCCAGGAGATCCATGCCATATGCCTGCCCAATCACTTCCCTTCTTCGGTTCATTGGCATCAACATCCCTGACAGTGAATGTGTCCAGCTCAATTCTCGCAGTAGTTTTGATCTCACTGCTGCACATCGGATGGGGTATAAGCTGGTTGATGGGGTTGTCACACGCAAACTCAAGGGTAAGGCACCAGCTGCTGCCATGGATGAAGATCAAGAGAATGATGAAAATGATGGTGATCATGATGAAGAAGCTGATGAAGACTCCCAGTCTGAGCCTCTCGATGCTCCGGGAGATGACGTTAGTATTGACGCTAGTGATTCTGCTGCTGAGCCTTCCGTGCGTGATCTTCTAGCACAATTACAGCTTCAGATGTCCACTGGTTTTGATAAGCTCCATGCACGTTTGGACACCGTGGATACAAGCATTGATGCACTCGCGGATACTCAAGTCCAGCTCCAGCTCCGCTTCACTAGGCTATCTACTGAGCTTCGTGACATCCGTCGGGCCTCTGCACCGCCTGGCGATGATGCTGCTTAGAGAGTCTAAGTGTCTTTTGTAGTGGGTCATGGTCATAGTGTTGCTGCACTAGTTTGTCTTGGTTGTGATGTTGTCTTCTTCTTTTTTTGCAATTCTCATGTTACGTTATTTCTACTGTTGTAACTGTGTGTAATGATTGCCACATCAATGAAATTCACAGTTACTTGCTCTCTTCCTGTGTGTATCGTATACTTTTGGATGTTGTCAAAAGGGGGAGAACTCAATTACAACTCAATTGTGCATTAATTGAAAATTTTTGTCATCATCAAAAAGGGGGAGAATGCTGGTTTACATGAATTTATATTTGATGATTGTTTTTTATGATGAACAATTGATAAGCAATACTTGATGTACACTTCATGAACCATGCAAACACATGTTCAACTTGATCATTTAAATGTTCACGTTATCTCACTAACAATGGTCTTGCATGTAGGTGAGATTGCACAAAAGGAAGTGTGTTAAAACAAGAGCAAAAAGGTCAAGCAAAGCTCAAAAGACAAGCACCTGTCGACAGATAACTACAGACAGAACACACCAGGTTCTGGACATAGCCATCTGTCGACAGATCCCAGTCGACTGTCGACAGCTACCTACAGGAAAACCCTTCCAGGAAGTTCAGAGATCTGTCTAATGCAAATCTGTCTCTAGCTGTCGACAGATGATCTAAGGCCTGTCGACAGACGTAAACAGAATCTCAATACGAGATCTCCTTATGTTTCCTATGTGGGTGTTTCCTTGTTCCATGACTCTCTATACTTGAACACCCATATAAAAGGAACTCTTTGGAGTTAATTTCGTACACAAGCAGCCACCATCCAATACCCTAAGGAAATCCAAGAGAAGAAGTCTCTCTGCTGCTCTGCTTCAACCTGCCGCCCAGAAAACAAGAAGATCCATCTTCCAAGCGTAGGTGAAGTCAGCTCGTCGGTGATTCAAGCTTCTACATCAATCTGAACCTGTCAAGACGAAGTTTGAAGATCATCCAGACGACCTGTAGAAGAGTTCTACATAAGGATTTGATTCTCCAACTCAGAACCCTTCTAAGTCTCTGTTTTCACTTCTGTGTGGTGTGTTGTGGATCAAGTGATTCTTGTACTTGATCTATGTGTCTGTGTTGATCTGATCGTGGTTTCACATCAGACAACTCGTGTGTGTGAGTTGTAGTGTTGAACTAGCTCATAAGCAGTGCTTCTGCGTGTGTGTGTGGACGGTGGACGTAGGATACACAAGTTGTGTACTCCAACCACCTTAAAACCTCGTGTCCTGTGGTTTGCACGTTTTTACGTTAGACGTTTGGTAGGCATGTTATTTTTCACACACGCTAGAACAATTGCTACTCTATCTATCTACAATAAACACATCTAAGTTTAGTTATACTCTGTTGCAAGTCTCAAAGTTGTGTTTATCATCAAAAGAAGGTGGTAGTAAATTTTTAATTGGTAGTAATCTATTCAACCCCCTTCTAGATTACCATATAGTATAATTCCGCATCTTTTCAGATGGCGTTCTCGACCATGAAGGAACACCAAGGGCAGGGGATGGCGAGAGGTTGGAACAAATGATGAAGGGATTACCATCTGTTGGCAGGCATGCTCCTCTTCCCTAATCATGATGTGCTGGAGGAGGATCAACTGGGTGGGGTGTGCGGCATTTGGGAAGGCGAAGGTGGGACCGGCAGTGCTAGCCTTCCTCTAAAGCGACTGACGACGGCGAGCTTGGGTAGGCCCCATATGGTTTCAATGCTTTTACTTACTTGTTGGACTGACCTACACTTCAAGTTTGATGTCAACAATGAAGTCTCTAGCTCGTCCCAGGTTTTCTCCAAAGTTTGCTCAAGCATTTGGACAACATAGTGGGCTTAAAGGGGCGCGTGGCTAACCGGGTGCCACAGCTCAAAACGCGGGCAGATTGGCGTGATTACTTCCAAAGCATGCCCAGGAACGCGTTTACTTATACTCCAGCGCCACTTCTTACCAGGGACTTGCGGACCCAGCTAGCACCTGGTGTGGACTTGCGGTTGATTGGGGTGTCCGAGTTCGTCCTCTACAATCCACACCGCTGCCGCCCTCAGCTCGGGCTTCAACGACACAACTTTGAAGGGACGTCTCACCTCTCGCCAATCAAAAGGCAGACATTGGGACCAACAATGACGGCAAGGAGGTGGACACTATTAAGGTACTCTGGAAGGTTTGCTCCTTTGGGAGGCTGGTACCAAATGTGGAGGAAGTGGAAAATGACTAGATGTTTATGTAAGGGAGCTTGGGAAACTTTGGCCCGGTGGCCGTTTGTAAGCGCCGGGATTGATCCTCCAATGAGAAATAAATTGCATCCTTGACACGGCCAAATTGCCCCTTGAATGTGATTGTTTCGTCCAAACACTTTGATTTTCCTCCTCAAAATCAAGCTTCGGGTGAACACTTTTAATCGCGTCCAGTACAGACGCTGCGGATATCCCCTTGATCCGCGTCCAACTTGTCCGCCGCCTTTTATTTTAATCGCGTCTTCTGGCCCCGACAAATTTCCAATTGTACTTCAAAATTTTGAAATTTCGCGTGCCTCAGAGTCTGCGCTGGTGTAATGATGACTTTTGAATTGCGGCGGCGCAGGCAGACACAATTAACTTTGACTGTTCGAATTTGCGTCTACTGAATCAGACGCGATTTCTAATCACGCCGGGGGCTACAAAATGCCCGAGGGTGCCTCCTGTCCAATCTTTTGCTTCTCCGGCGACCCGGAGCCCCTTTCTCCGACTCCTCTCTCGACTCCAACTCTCTTCCCTCCTTTCTCGTTCCTCTCTCTTGTCCGATGATAAAAACACGGTGGTGAAGCGCCGGCGGCTAGAAGCACATCGACAGAGGGGGAAACGTCGACACTGGCCCCAGAAACACCGAGCACTGGTCTTAGCGCAATGATTGCGGAGATGATGGCTGCCCCCGGAGAACTTGTGGTAGTATGGAGGAGGAAATGGCGTCTGTGGCGGAGGAGGGTGGCGCAGCGTCACCCATGGAGGAGGAAGAAGAGGCGGTGGACTATGGGGAAGAGTTGAGGCGGCGGATGCGCGGTCGGCTTGGACGGAGGTCCCCTCAAGCCGGACACGGTAAGCCTCAACTTAGCCCCCTTTGATTTAGGTAGAGGGAGAGGAGAGCGCCATCTTGCCGGAAAGGAAGAGGGAAGAATCGCGTCGACTTCAGTTGACGCGGTTTGGGCAGTTGAATCATGGCGGCTTAAGCCGCCGCATTTCAACATGAAGCGGCCACATGGACGCCTTTCATGTATTGAACCGCGGCCACTTTGTTGGACACTATTCAAAAGGCTGTCCAAGGAGGTGTTGGGTTTACATGGATTTGTATTTGAGATGTTTGTTTTTGATAATGAGCAATCAATGAGCATTTCATGAACAATACAATTGCATGTGATATGAATGTGTGCAACATGATAAGAATGACAAGTCAAGCAAATGTTAATCAAGAATCACATGTTTAATTTGATCATCTAAATGTTCACATTATCTCACTAACAATGCTCTTAAATGTAAGTGAGATTGCATGCAAGACAATGTACCAAAAAAGAGCAAAAAGATCAAGAAAAGCACAAAAAACAAGTACCTGTCGACAGCCCCAAAGATGCCTGTCGACAGCCCTGCATAGACAGATCTAATAGGGTACTGGCAAATATACCTATCGACAGCCCCACTGATGCCTGTCGACAGATCAGCACAGACAGAACCAACAGGCTCCTGGCAAGGTG
>JACBKR010006553.1:0-11757 GCA_014218235.1 Colocasia esculenta
TGTCGAGATGTGGTGGCCGTTGTTCTTGGTGCTTCACGGTAATAAGACTGTAATGTGTGTGAGAGAGAAATATTAGCAGGTTCAGACCAACAGAAATCTGCCAATGATGAAATCTAAAGGACTGCAATGTGAATGGATTAATGCAGCACACTCTCTTCTTTACCTTGTCTAAGATTTTGGAGCATCATTCTACATTTCCCTTTATGTACCCAGATTTTGTTCAATAAATAATTTCAACAAACCATATGTTTATCAGATTTTATATCAGATAGTTCATTCCTGAGAGAGGAAGAGGATCTAAGAGACAAAATAAGGTACTATTATTATTTTTTCCCTAATCCAGTGATGGTGACATTTTTAGGAATGCTTTAAAAATATGTGTCTTGATACTTTCATCACCATGAGCTAAAAAATCTGTAGACATGTTATACTTGATCAGTATGTGTATAATAGCTAGAATTGACTAAAATAGTCCTCTTAGTTGGCAAGGTTTTTGGACCAGATTAATGAACTAAAGTTGTTAATCACTCATTCAATAACCAAATTTAAGAACTAACTAATTCTGGAAGTTAGTATAGTTTATATCACATTAATGTAATATTACACTTCAATGTAACTATTACCCTAAAATGATAAGAGAGATTCCAGTGCCAATTTTGAAAGTGGTTCCAAAAGACTCATAAATAAAAATGCAAGAGACTTAGTATATCCAGAAATACTCATAAATAAAAAAGACCACTTAGAAATCAGAATAAAAACGAAGATATGATGTCTTTCTATCTATATGATGTCATTTCTAAGACTTTTTGAAGATGAATCCCTGAATTTGATGGCACTAAAAATTTGATGGCAAAGCCTGAATATGCTGGATATTATATAAACTTGATGCCTTGAATAACATTAAAAAAATTACTGTAGATGTAATGGAATCCACAACCCTGTGCAGCTGTGCCATAATAATGTCAGTTAACAGTCACCAGTCATTTAGGCAAAGGCCAACTTGCTGTGAGATTTATTATAATTCATGTTTTTATCATAATTCAATCATCTATATTTATCAGGATAGAGTACGGGGAATTCTGATAAAATCTCCCAGAACTTCAAACCACTGATGACAATATTATTCTTTGCCAAAAGTAGAATATTGGCAAGTAATTACAGTTTTCCACATAATTGTAAAGAATTTTTTTTTGAAAAATAGATTAACAGCACTTGAGGTGCCAATATATTTTTTGCAAAAAAGATGGCCAATGATGCAACTATGTAAGCAGCCGCCCTGTCTGCATTGAGTTCTCTTTCTTTCAAAAAGTCTGTGTCCAGGTTTTTGAATCTTTTCATGTGCAGTCATTTGCTGTACACTTTTTTTTTCAATATGGATAGAACATTGCTTATGAGTTATGAGAGCTAAATAGAATAACTGAAAACTCAAATTCTCCCAAACATCTAAACAGAGTTCTCTTTGAAAAAAAAAATTAATCCGAAAATTTATTCAAACAATTGCATTAAAAACAAATTTGAACATTAAAAAAAATTGATACCTTGAATAACATTAAAAAAATTACTGTAGATGTAATGGAATCCACAAACCTGTGTAGCTGTGCCATAATAATGCTATAGTGTGCCTTCTAACTGGGTTCATTTCGTAGGGCTTTCATGGTCAAGGAGCTGGGCCTGTAAAGGAAATTGTTCTTGGCCACGGCAGGCCAGGCCAGGCTTACAATAAACGGGGTCCTCCTTCCACCACTAATAAGCTTTATAAAATAAGCACAACCATTGTTCATGTTTTAACTTAGAAAAAGGCACCAACTTAAAATAGGGATAAATTAAAATATGCCCCGGCTTCTTCCCTTTTCATGTGACTTGCAGTTTACGTTGTTTGACAGGAGCTTTCTAGCTCTTTTTTACTTCTATTTTCCATAATCTCTGCCACCACACGCAGAGAGGTGGAGGAATATGGGATAATGGTGGCAGTGTGGTGGGGGAGGGGGGAGGGGTGTGAAGCAGTCAGGGGGGGGAGGGGGGTGTATACTGATAGGTTTCAATCACATCCCATGTGTTTGTATTTTGCAAAAAACACAGCAAAAGAGGAGGGGACGTACGTGGGCGCGACGATGGGGGATCAGTGGGGTACGCTGCTCCTGGTGCTGCTGGTCGCCGCCTCCTGGGCGGGTGGTGGGCGCGGCGCGGTACGTGCTGAGGGACGAAGCGGATGTGACGGAGGAGCTGCGACGCCGGCACGCCAGCGGAAGCGGGCGGAGGGGGCTCTTCCTGCTGGATAAGTCGAAGCGTATGGTGAAGACGGAGGCGGGGAGTATGCGAGGGCGAGGGGGAGGTTGTTCGCGCAGGTTGTTCGCGTAGGGAAGGGCGAAGAAAGGAAAAATTCATCAAAAATGAAGGAAAATTTAGGTAGAACATAAGGAAGGTTTGGATTGCGGAAGGTGGAAGCGGGCGGAGGGGGCTCTTCCTGCTGGGTAAGTCGAAGCGTTATGGTGAAGACGGAGGCTGGGGAGTATGCGAGGGCGAGGGGATGTTGTTCGCGCAGGGAAAGGCGAGTAAGGAAAATTCTTCAAAAACGAAGGAAGGTTTGGGTAGAACATAATGAAGGTTTGGATTGCGGCTAGATCGTAAGGAAGGAACGCGGAAGATCATATCTCAGTTTTTTGGCATCGCGGGAGGGAGAAAGAGAATAGAAGAGAAATGTCATACAATAGTTTTAGCGGGATGTACAAAGACTGTACTACTGTCACGTGTACATCTAGGACTGGGTTTTATAATAATAGTATAGATATATAATATTATATTTGACACATGATGAAAGTAGCATAAAAATTTGGGGGAAAAAACACCAGAATGAAATGGAGAAAAACTTGTAGATTGGTATAACCCAAATCTGATTGGAGAAGGTTCCAATCCCATCCGACATTAAACTGACAATAAGCATGCTTTGATGGGTCTCGATATCTTATTCGGATCCGACGGCTTACTTGAGTGCTCGGTCCAAATCCTGGATGTCATCAATCTATTAGTGACGTCAACCTAGGAAGATGGGTAACTTGAGAATAGAGCATTCGAAGCAAGACGCATGTCTGGTCTACTAAGCAAGCGAGGATATCAAAGTTTAGTATTAACTAGTCGACTAACCTACCGAAGGAACTCATAAAAATATGCTTGCAAGATATTAGGAAGGAAAATTTTAGTAAAAGAAAAACCCCTTGACTCTTTTGTAACTTGGTTCAGATCTTTTTTTTGTTGGCATTGGGTCTATATATCCTAGAGGCCAACTGCATAGGATCTAGACTAGTACGAATTGTTTGTTTATGCAGGTTGGGAACCATTTAGGTTCCCTATAAATGCACCATAGATAAAAGGATCAAGTTTCAAATCTTATCTAGAGATACACATGCTCTTCTCTCTCTCTCTCTCTCTCTCTCTCTCTCCATTGTATACTCTACTTTCTTGATTCCCTTCTCAGAGCCGGCTTCTAACTTGAGCGTTGGATGATGAACTCCAAGAATTCTTTTTGGACTGGACTCCTATAGATCGGACAACGTCAACATCTATCCACAGCATTGGCACTTCAAATTTCCTCCTTCAATGGATCTTCTCAGATCTCTTAAAATCTATCCGCAACGATTTTCTGGGCAGGGAACTGACTCCATCAAATTTAATTGTAGAAAATTATGCAAATTAAGATTTATAATAAGCATTGTTAGGGAAGAAAAAAGATGGCATAGAAAGGCTACTTAGAGATATGGAGGTAATGGGCCGATCCAAAAAGAAGTGGAAGGCCCGCAAATGCCACCTCCACGGTCCCAGTTTGTATTGGTTGGTGTGCCTTTGTGGTCTTTCTCTTCTGCCTTATATCTCAAGCCCAATTCCTCTCTGTATTCCTCGGTCTTATTTTGTTTTAAGAACCTGTAGGGAATAACCTTCCCATTTATTTATAACTATGATATTTCCTACCGAAGAAGAATATCGGTGGTACCATAATTTAAGAAATATATTTTACTCCAAGATAACTTGAAGAACATTATTTATGTAAAAGGGTGTGAGGAGGAGTTGATCAACTAACAGGAAATAGATTAATTAAGATCCCTAGGTAATAATTGTAAGAGTTTTCATTCTATGAAAGTGGTAAAGTTTGTGGAAATTTTATCTATGGTTTTTTTAAAGTAACCTTCTTTTAATAAATATTTATCTAAATATATCTGATTTTAATATATGTAAAAGACTATGTCTAGATAATTTACATAAATATGTCACAACTACACAAATTTACTATAATTTACACAAATATACTTTAACTTACACGTTGCAACTTATCCAAATTGCTGCAAATTACATAAATTGTTTCATTTACATAAATATACAATAACTTACATAAATATGGTACATACAACTTACACAGATTATAAAATTGTCTACGTTACAATATATTTATGTAGAAATTTTTTTATTGTACTTGCGAGATCATCCATCTTGTTCTTCCCGAGCACAAGATGTTGTGGGGCCCACTTATCTAACAAGTGCAACAAGTTTTGCCCATTTATGTAAGTTATTTGGATATATTTTATAAATATGTTAAAATTGAATATATTTAGATATATGTTTATGAATAATGTTATTTTAAAAAAATCATTTTATTTATTTATATTGAGATTTATCTTCATTTAGAATAGTTGTCCATATAAATTAAATAAATTAATTAGAAAATTTATCATATGTTTGGACTTATTTTCTAATTTTGACAGAATTATAATTTATATAATAAATGTTATCTCATATAATATATGTTAATAATCTCTTTATTACAGCACGAACCTAATTAACTTGTTCTAAAACATTAGATAATTAGCATTATGTGGGTCCACTTATTTGCTTATCCGTACTCACGGTTGCCGTCTCGGAGTACCAATATCCAGACGTTAATGCTCGACCGACTTCAGTGTGGTGAAAGAAGAGAGGAAGAGGAGTTGTGTTGCGGCGTGGCCGTTCTGATGGGAAGAGATGGAGAGGGCTGGTGCGGTGGTGAGAGCTCGGGCATGGCAGGAGGCGAGTTGGGGAGGCATCTTGTCCGAGGACGAGGAGGACGACTGGACGAGGTGCGGATGCCCTGGGGGAGTACGAGGTGATGGAGCGGATCGGCGGGCGGGGTGTCGGCCGTGTGGCGGGCGGTGCACCGGCCGAGCGGTCGGGAGGTGGCGCTGAAGCAGGTGCGCCTCTCGGGGCTCGCCAGCAGCCTCAGGGAATCCCTCGACTGCGAGATCGGATTCCTCGCCGCCGTCCGCCACCCAAACATCACCGCCTCCTCGACGTCATCCGGGTAATTAGTCTCCACTTTCTATTTCTTCCTTTAATCTCTTCTCGTTTTTGGCCCTTTTCCGTTGTTTCTTCGTTCTTGTTTGTTCCAACTTGCATTCCCGATTTGTCATCTGGAGAATTTCGCGCTTCCGAGCAGATGGCTGGTGAATACTACCCTCTGTTGGGGATCCTCGAAACTGCCCAGTTAGAAACTTTTGGTTTACTTAAAATGCCATAAGAAGCAATTTTTAGTTGCTCAGAATGAAGTTGGCCTAATTGGTATCGTGTTTGGTCTTGCACAAATTGGAAGTTTTCGTTTCCTTGCATTCGTAGGAGTTGGGACGGATAACTCGTGGTTTCAGATTAACTTCTTTTTTTCTAAGTTTAGGTCAACTACGAATAACTCGTGATTGCAGATTTAATTTTTCTTAGTTCAGGTTAATTTCCCATTCACACTAATGGATCTTTTGAATCTTCCATAAAACGAGGGAATTGCGCGAGTGTTTTTTTTATCATGCAGCTTTAAACCTCAAATATTGACATTTATCAGTATATGCCTTTCACCATTCCAGAGTCTTTAGGGCAACTGTAACTAGGGTTTGATACTTCCAAAGCTGCCGATGTTCGGTACTTCCGCTCTGACACTTGAATTCTGACCTTTTTTCCATAAAAAACACAGGAAAGTTTTGATGGACAACAATTTCTTTTTCTCCCACAAAAGATACCTTAGAGATTGGCAATAGCAACTGTCCTAAAGTGTTATATGTTTTGTTCACTTGTTCTGCAATCGTAACTTATTGGCCTATATAGCCCATAAATGGTTTCCGGTTTCCACCCCAGGCTGATGGGTGTATCTTCCTCGTCTTGGAATTCTGTGCTGGGGGGGACTTAGCTAACTACATTCGTTGGCATGGCATGATACCCGAGCATGTTGTCAGGAAATTCATGAGACAACTAGGTGAATTTACTTCCATTCACTAGAGAGGACAGGGGCATGGTTTTTCTTTACTCTCCTTTTTGAACAAGAGGCACTGACAGAAGTGCATGATCCAGGGGTTGGTTTGGAGGTGCTACATGCTCACCATATCATCCATAGGGACTTGAAACCAGCGGTAGGTGTTTAGCTTTTCCTGACTCTCTTCAAGACCTCCATCACTTGATACCAACTCTCTTCATGCCAACTCTGCTGAGTATTCATCCTTATGCAGAATATACTCCTGTCAACTCCAGGCAGGAATGCAGTGCTGAAGATTGCTGATTTTGGTCTATCAAGGTATTTGCTGCAGCCTGCATGTTTGTGAAAAACCATCAAGTGCTTTTCTTCCCAGAGACAAACGTATTTAATCTGCAAAATAAGAGAAAAGGATAGACTTCCCATCGATTGCTGCGCAGAGTTGTGCTTCCAGGCCAATTTGCTGACAAAGTTTGTGGTACACCCTTGTACATGGCACCTGAAGTTATGCAATTCCAGAAATATGATGAGAAGGTAAGCCTTCTAGCTTTTCCTTGCAGCAGTCAACAAAACAGCAGATGATTGAGGGACATCTTCTGTGAATAGATCGATATGTGGAGTATCGGTGCCATTCTTTTTGAACTTCTGAATGGCTACCCACCTTTTTGTGGCAGAAGCAATGTGCAGGTAACTCCAAATTCCTAAGGCTCCTGCTTCCTAAGAATTCAGTTCTATTCTGTCTTAACAACTGTGATCCATGATGAATTTCAACAGTTGCTAGGGAACATAACGATGAGCACCAGTCTCCCCTTTTCTCAGCTAATACTTCCCGTGCTGCATCCGGACTGTGTCGACATGTGCACAAGGCTTCTATGCAAGAATCCAGGTCTGTCACCTCAATTTCGAAGTGTTACTGCAGTCAGGAAATCTTAAGACGGCTAATACCTCTACCCATCTTCACAGGCAATCGATTGTCCTTTAATGAGTTCTATAGCCACAAATTCCTGAGGAGGAATCAAGACCAGAAGAAGCAGTGATACAAGTGATTAAGAGCAATGCTTTGGTATGGGCTAAACTATTAGAAAACATGGAGTCCTCAGCCCCCTATCTTTTTGTGCCTGGGGAGGTGAGGTCTTGTTTGTTGGTGAGGTTGGAGAGAGTCTTTTTTGTAGAGTCTTTTTTGTTGCTTGTTCCTCTACACTTGTACATTCTTATTCTATGAATATATTATGTGGTCCCATCCACATTTCAGAAAAAAAAAATCCTGAGGAGACAAGGAAGAGAGGCTCCATTGTCCTAAAAAGGAAAGGGACGAGCCATGTGCTATTTAAAGTGCATATCCAAAGAAGAAGTCAATTCCCAATAGGCTATCACCATGTCATACCTAATGGCCTTGTTCAAGCTGTGTACAAGATGACAGAAGGAGTTGTGCATGGCCACTTCTGGGTACAAGCTCCTTCACCATGTTGTTGAAGCTACACTGCAGAGTTATGTATCCTCAGATTTTAATCAGTTGAGACGCCATCTTCCCTTCTCCTGCAGAGGAGAAATACTTGTTGCACATTGTGAAAGTTGAGAAGAAGCACATAGTTCTCAATTTCGTCCTGCTAAAAGTTAAGAATGTGTTCGATTGCTACTACTGTGGTGTCACTGTCACCAACCAGTTCCTCAGACGTTAAGCAGAACTCCCCAGTTTGATGTCGCCAGTGGATCTTTCTGACAACCTTGTCTGCGTGATCAAGACCTTTCGTTTCTGGTAGAACCCGGAGAATATCCAACAGCTGCAGTTTGTCTCTTGAAGCATTGCAGGGAACTTCTTTCACATCAGCCTATTCTTATTCGAAAGGTGAACTGACTGATGGCCAGAATGTGGATACTACAGCCCTATTTATAATGTGAATAGACTTGTGATAATGCATTCTTCGTAAATCATAAACAAGGTTTTTGTTAGCTCATGTTTACTAGTTCCAGGTAAACACAATTGAATTCATGATTAATTCTGTTTAGAGAAAGAGTTTCCGGAATAAACCTTGTTTTTGGAACAATGAGTTCCCGGAACAAGCCAATTTAGAGTCGGTTATTAAGAATATAGTTATGGGGACATTTAAGTTTTATATAGTTGTTTTTTTTCAATATATTTTGTTCTTTAAGTCTTATTAAGTTACGGAAACCAATAAATAGTGGTGATCAAATATTAGTTCTATTTAAAAACAGTGTTAGACAAAAAACTTCGAAATGGGTCATCTACTTTTTTATTTTCATTTTTTAGGGATAGGGTGTGTATTCACCAAGAAATATTTAAAAATTATTTAAAGTAAGTACTATTTAATATCTGTCTTCACATGATGGCCAAGTCTGTCCACATGTATCCAGCCTAGAAGGCTCATTCCTCATAAAAAAAATATATATAGTGCACCTTTTTTAGTGTGGACTATATTAGGCACATCTATTAGTGGTGTGTCATTTATCGTTAATGAATTTTAATGTCTCTTAATATGTTATTTTAATATAAGATGTGTACTAAATATTTCTCTTCTCTTAAGAAAAATTTACTATATTTGTACTTGTGGAAGTGAAAATTTGGGTTTCAAACTTAAGAGCTACTTTGCTCCCATAGTGGCGGCGATTCCAGCTTGTGGTTTCGCAGGACTGCAGGAGAATGCCAGAATGGATCCTCTTCTGTATCAGTTCCGTTGTTCCATCTCGAAGCTCGACCATCACCTGATCATCCGTTTGTCTATCGAGAGCCCTCGTCTCGTCGGCGATGGAGCGGCGGAGACTCGCTTGGCTGATCAGGGGCTGTTCGAAGAGTTCGATGCTGCTGGATGGAGGTGTGCAGCTGCATGCAGCTCTGGTGAAGCTGGGTTTTGAGTCTGACCTTGTCCTGAGCAATGATCTCGTCGACATGTATGGTAGGTGTGGTGGAGTCGATATGGCAGCCGAAGTGTTTGAGAGAATGCGCGAGAGGAACATCGTCTCTTGGACGGTACTCATGGCCGGATACCTGCAGGAGGGTCTTCCCGAGGTGTCGCTGGAGCTGTTCCGGGGGATGTGTCTTTCAGGAATTAGACCAAACGAGTTCGCATTGTCCACGAATTTGAAGGCTTGCGGCTTCCTGGGTACCCCCGGGAACGGGATGGTGATGCACGGGTTGTGTCTGAAGACTGGTTTTGAGGGGCATCTTGTGGTTGGCAATTCGATTGCTCACATGTACTCGAAAGCTGGGATGATCGAGGAAGCGAAAAGTATGTTCGATATCATGCCGTTGCGGAACCTTGTAACCTGGAATGCCATGATTGCAGGGTTTGTCATTGAAGGAGAGGCGAGGCGTGCCCTACGTTTGTTTCACGAAATGCAGGAGCAAGGCCACCTACCTGACGAGTTCACGTTTTCAAGTCTGCTAAAGGCATGCAGTGGTCTTGGTGCAATTCTCCCGGGGAAACAAATCCACTCTTTACTGATCACAAGTGGTTATGTGGCTTCAGCAAATTCTATTTTGTTGGGCGCCCTGATCGATTTCTATGTGAAATGCAGGAAAATATCAGACGCGAGAAAAGTTTTTGACCGGACAGTGCAGAAGAATGCAATTCAGTGGACCACTCTAGTTGCAGGTTATGCCAAGAAGGTCACCTCAAAGAAGCCGTGGACCTCTTTAACCAGATTAGGAGATCTGGAACTCACGCCGATGGATTCGTTCTTTCTAGTGTGATGGGGATGTTTGCAGATTTTGCTTTAGTGGAACAAGGAAAACAGGTACATGCCCATTCTGTGAAACTGCCCTCTGGATTAGATGTTTCTGTAGCCAACTCAATTCTTGATATGTACTTCAAGTGTGGGTTAACAGACGAAGCAGACCAGCTCTTTGCTGAAATGCTGATGAAGAATGCTGTTTCTTGGACAGTGATGATAGATGGTCATGGGAAGCATGGGAATGGTCAAGAATCTATCCAGCTATTTAAACAGATGCAAGCAGAAGGGATACGGCCAGATGAAGTGACCTACTTGGCCTTGCTTTCGGCCTGTAGCCACTCGGGGCTTGCGGACGAATGCTGGTACTATTATTCAAGAGTGGTAGAGGATGGCCGCATCATAATGAAAGTTGAGCATTATGCTTGTGTGGTTGATCTGCTTGGCCGAGCAGGGAGATTGAAAGAAGCTAAGCATCTCATTGAAAGCATGCCCTTGGAAGCTAGTGCAGGAATATGGCAGACACTGTTGAGTGCCTGTAGAGTTCATAAGGACTTGGAGATGGGCAGGGAAGTTGGAGCTGTCCTTATGAGGTTGGATGGAGAGAACCTGTGAACTATGTATTGATGTCCAACATCTATGCACAGGCAGGCCTGTGGGAGGAGTGTGAAAACCTGAGGGAAGCAATGAGGAGCAAAGGGCTAAGAAAACAGGGGGGATGCAGTTGGATAGAGCTAGATAAGGAGGTGCATTCTTTCTATGGAGGTGATGACTCTCATCCACTTGCTGAAAAAATTCAAAAGGTACTGAGGGAGGTGGAGAGAAGGATGAAAGAAGAAGTTGGCTACATGACCAGGGTGACATTTTCTCTGCATGATGTGGAGGAGGAATCCAAGGAAGACAGCTTGAGGGTGCACAGTGAGAGGCTGGCCATTGGGTTGGGGTTGGTCTGCACTGGGCTGGAGAGTGGGGATGTAATTAGGGTTATAAGAACCTTAGAGTCTGTGGCGACTGCCATGAGTTCATAAAGGGTCTGTCAAAGATTCTGAACAGAGTATTGGTGGTGAGAGATGCAAACAGGTTTCATAGATTTCAGAATGGTGCTTGTTCATGCCATGACTACTGGTAGTAAGTTGATTGTCAAAAAGAAAAAAAAGGATCTTTGTAAAAAGAAAAAAAATGACTGCTGGTAGTAACTATACCCACAAGCCATTAGAATGGGTATAAGAGACAAGTACAAGTTGATAGCATGAGTTAAACTTGTAAGTTAATGAAAATTTTGTCAATTCAACAGCAGTAGGAAAATGTGGGAAAATTCCCAAAGTTGTGAAATTGGGGAACTATGAAATTTACGCATTGATAAATGATCTGAAAGATGTTGACCTTCACATTGAACCTTATCTTCCTCCTGAAATATATACATGTGAATGCTCAACTCCTGACTTTTCCTGGCCTATGATTGCTAAAATGTGAAACAGTAGTCGCAAAAGGTAAAAAAAAAAAAAGGTTCAAACTTAAAAAAAGAAAAAGAAAAAACCCAAATTCCAATAAAAACCACATGGATCACATGAATACCATTGAATCATAATATCAAAGATGCTTGGGACTTCGTATCTCTTCCTCTGCAAATACCTCAAACATGTGAATGTATCATTAATCAGTTTGAAGGGTGTTTGCATGGAGAGATCAAATTTTGAACTATCCACTATCTTATTTTGAATAATAAGAAAAGAGCAAAGGAGGTAAGGACACAGAAAACCATGAGTATGCACACAATTTCTTTATTTTGCATTATATCATAAGGCTTGGTTTTGAAA